>WOGO01002840.1:0-15177 GCA_015342085.1 Leptinotarsa defecta | reverse complement strand
ATAGTGATTATTTGTAATGAGTAAATTGGAAACTGAGGACGAATCACATTTTTCAATTCCTTTCATACTCATATAATTTTTAATGACCTACACTCGTTGCTTGTGAACAATGTTTTTGAAATTTTCAGTCGCATAATATATCACCATATACAATTCATATATTTCTGGAGATTGGTTGCCTCAAGAAAGGTATGATTTTTTTACCCACTGCTGAAACATGGTTCTCGTCAGAAAGTGTTCCTATTCCAGATAGGTAACCGTCTTCATCCATGATATGACTACTCTAACCTTTCACCGTTCCTTATCGAAATCCAAGTTCATGAATTTATTTTCGCAAAGACTCCCTGATACTAATATCATGAATTTCCCTAAGCATAGGAACAAGTTTCTCTTTGGTATGGAAATTAGTTATGCACCTGCGTAAAATTGCCAAATCAGCATCATCCATCACAATTTTCGAATTTTCGATACATGTCTTTTTATTTGGAGCACACGCAAACCTCTATGGCCCCTGCTACACGTACTTGAACAAATACAATATTAGTTACAACTTCACTCATTATAACTGATACTTACCTTCGCAAAAGGAATCATCATTCCATCTGCCATCGCTTTCGCTTGGAAAAATCCCAATACCTTGTTTACAATGTACTTGCTTGATCTACTGAAAACCCTGTTTTCAAGTTTACTGTACGAAGACATTTCTAAAAACAACAATTCACTCACATATCACCACACAGAATAACTTCTATACTTATTGTACTAACCCGACGGTCGCTACTCGAGTTCCTCGATGTTAATCAGCTCTTGCTCTATACCACTGGATGGTCTACTGCGCCTCCAATATTCAGAGGTACAGTTAGATTTGCCAAGCTGTACCTTATTTGCTTTTCTATAAATGGAAGTATCTAGATATAGAAGTTACTGAAAGTTATTTTGCTTCATTGCTGCCATTGGAGCTTTATGACACATAGAAACTACAATTTCTTACCATATATAATGAAAATTTTACATAGAAAATGATTTTATATAGAAATGACAAATGAAAAATCATAAATTTTTTTTATTTTGGTAAGTTGGCAAAGTCAAATTGTTACCTGGATTTTACACCATGAAAAAAAACCTTAGCGGATATTGAATTCCCAATCAATAACTCGAATTGATAATCCGAAACATAATAAACAATGTTATTTCAGATTTTAATAAGTATCTAGACAAAACAAAAGATTTTCAGAAAAACTTCAACTGGGAAACCCTCCACCTATTTCAATTCACCCAACTACAAGTATAAAACATTTATTCACGCCCATTTTCCCTTTGAATATTTCAAAGCTGTCATTAGACATTCGAACGGAAACAGAGGCCAAAACATTTTAGATATCAATCACCACAAATAACCCGAATTTTGTATAATTACTGAAATGTTTGTTATATCTGGATATCAGATCAATGACGAGCTATAAGTAAATCTAATAATGAATATTCGATAATGGTAGTTTCCTATGTCGATTCACAAATATTTAGTTGAAACTATTATTCCTTTATGAAGTCATAAATGACCCATATAGTACGCCTTTCAGAACCTATAAGACATTTTTATTATTGTAGAAAAAATATCAGGTATAGTATTCCTAAAAACGAATAATCAGTGGATTGTGAATAACCGGTAAAAACGTGGAGAACATGGATAGTAATTCAGTAATAAACTTCATTTGAAAAACATATCACATGTTTCAGTAATATTTATATACTACAGATAACCATAACTGAGAGTATCTCCAAAAAATTAGTTGAATCTCTACCTAAGGTACATGTTCAAATTTGATCACCTGAAGCATATTACCTCACATCTACATCAATAATTCTTTCTTGGTTTCAAAGAAAACAAGTTCAATTATGGTGATCTATTCAAATTCAGTTGATCATTCATTAGAATGTTTGAATTTTTAAGTTTATTAATTTCCATTGCTTTCAAATGATTCAGTTTCAAACCTTTATTTTCTATATGCAAAATTTCGAACGCTTCATTAAAAATATGATTTTCATCTAGAAGATGATTTGAATATGTTGAATTTGTTTTCTTATTTACATAACTCATATGATATTTCTAGGTTCGTTTCCTAAATGTTCTGCCAGTTTTACCAATATACCTGACGTAACTATTATCGATGAAAGTTCTGTAAGTATTTTATAGTTAACTTATTTAATTAATACTTTGAAATATTACAAAAAAATCACGAAAGGACCAATACAAATTCAGAATTAAAAAATTAAAAAGTATAGCTAGAAATAATAATTATATTGAGCAAAAAACTCTGAAATAAAATTACAGTGAAATAAAATACTAGTAAAGAATAGAACAATAAAAAAAATATAAAAAATAAAAATGAAAAATAAAAAAATTAAGAGATTCCAAACCATGGTTCTTCACGACGTTTCGATTGTTAGTATTCACAATCGAAACATCTTGAAATAACTTTTTTACTTGTATTTACTTCACTGTAATTCTATTTCAGGGTTTTTTTTTTGGTTAATATAATTGTTACTTTCAGCTATTCCATTTAATTCTCAATTTGTATTGGTTCTTTTAAGGATTTCAAATCATTTTATATATTATTATACAATGGAAGTCCGTAGTAATGAATTTCAAAAGTGATTAAATCATCAGATATTGAAAAAAAATGTTTTTTGAAAGTGGTAGAAAAACAAGCGAGTAAAAAGTGAAAGGGGTTACTACTTTCTATCAAAATCAAAAATAGCGGCCCCGGAGCTTTGCAAATCAGTTAGGTGAACTTCTAATAGACTGCAGCAGAGTTTTTTTTTGAAATTCAGTTGTCATAATGGTTATCATAATAATTTAACGACTCTTCTAAGTATTTTTATCATTATTACTACGGTTCTAAAATTTCACTTTCGGTGAAACAACTCTATCCAAAATTAAATTCCAATATTCCATATATTGTATTACAAGGTAATATGTAATCCGCCATTTTGTAGTTGCGGCCATTTTGAATTTGCATCTTTTCCAAAGTGTATTACCATTCTACTAGTCAAGAACTGTCATTTGATATCCATATTGAGGTTTACGATGGATTTACAATGGATTTACAATGATATAGAATTTATTAAATTGTATTGTGTGTGCAAATATCAGATCAATTTGTCAACGGTAAGGGGGTTAAACTTTGATTACTAAATTTGGTTACGTCAAAGGTGAGTGGGTCTATTCGACCTTTACTAAATTTGACCCAAACAAACAAACTAACAAATAAATGAAACCCTTTAATTAAAAATCATATATGCTACAAATTGATTATTTGATTTTGATGACACCCCAAAAGCCTTTCCGAGTTTTGAGGAAAATTCATTTGGTTGCTTGTTGATAATTCAAGAAGTTCAACAATAATTCTGCTAATGGCAATTTCATCGATTTTGTTCCCTGAAATCTCTTCGATATAACATTATAGATAACATCATAAATCAAGAATAAAAAAATCTGAAGAAAATATTAACTTCTAATTTGGGTAATCTGGAAAAAATACACAACTTTGGGGAAAAACAAATTGAGACTATATATATTTAGGTCATTCTTAATCGGGAAAGAACATTTATTTTAGATAACACTTCATCAATTGCTGAAAGACCCCTAAGAAAGAGATATTATCTTCATTTTCTTCCCTTTTGCATTCTAATATATCCAACCACTTATCAACTCATCAACCGAACATTTCAACGTGGTTAGGCTGTCAAATACCTCAAACTTGTAGATTTGTGAGAATGTGTTGGTGTTCCGTTCATGCTCTGGAGTGCCATTATGGCCAAGTGTCCAGGCTATGTTCTAAAACGGGTAGCGACCGGGGTCGGCTATAGCACTGCCAATTTGACACCCTAAAAGCTGCTGCATAAATCATGAGCCGACAGAGCAATATACTGAATAATATAGACCGACATTGGTCTAGTGTTTGAGAGCTAAAATATTCATGAGTACTCTCGCCACCATAGAAGCTGATTTTTCAGCTTCAATGTATACATCGTGTCGCTTAATTTACGAAAAAATCCGATGCGATTGTTTAAATATTCGAGTATCGAGTAAATACTTGGCGGGATAGACACAATTCATTCGAATTTCCTAGGCGTGCGATTTTAAAGTGTCAAACTGAAAAATTAATGTTTATATTGACATAAAAAACAGCAACTGTCGTAAAAGTTGTCATGCCTGTATAAAATATAGAAATAGGTGAAAAATCGACTAATGCTTCATTTGGGGGTCGTGGTTATCACTGAAATTATTTGGCAATAAATCTCTTATTAGTTATGGTACAGTAATTATCAGTATTATCACTTACAGACATATTCAGAGTCGATGGTAGGTTAGATGTCTTACAATTCCTTATTTGTTCTATCGAACTATAAAATATTTTCAGTATTGCGACGCTGCCGCTTTTATCAAAATGTTCTAGGAAATTAATATTTTCAAATGAAATACTCTGTAGAGTAACAACTTTTCAGAATAACCATTTTATCAAAATTTCTTATGGTTGAGAAGTTTATATTTTGACAGTAATTTGAGAAAACTGGAAGTATGTAGTTTATACAGAGAAATCACACCAAACAGTGCGTGCTTAAATTAATATTATTTTCGTTGTGCATGAGTGTGCTCAAAAGTTAGGTTTTTCAAACGAAATCCCCAGTATATTACTCCATAACTTGAAAGCAATAAAAATGCTTCCAAATTTCATATCATGTCCATACACCTAAATCATCAACTTTTCTCAATGAGGCCACATTTGAGAAAAAATATTTTTCCATACTTTATCTTCAACTTTTTACTTTAGAGTTTTTACTTTCTAACTTCAGTCTTGGAAATATCAAGTTTATGACATTTTGGTGAGCCTTAGAAAATTTCAAATTTTCATAGAAAATGCTGGAAATGTCTGTGAAATTCCAAACATTTTGAAACGTGCTTTTGTACAAGAAACTTGGTTGCTTTTGAATTTATTCAAAGAAGATATGCAACGGCGAATAGTGCGGTTCATTGAAGATCTAGATTCCCATGATATTTGTGATATTTTGTGAGAGTCATCAAACTATCATAACCTTGAGATTTCCACGGATAAAGTTAAATTCTTTAAAAAAATCTCAAAATGTGGCTTTATTGAGAAAACTTGATGAATAATATAATACAGGAATAATATACAGGAGGTTTCATTTGAAAAAACCTACTTCAGACTACTTTCAGGCACAACGAATATAATATCAATTTCAATTTTTCCAACTTACTGTCAAAATATAAACTTCTCATGGGATGAAAATACTAATTTTCTCACGTTCAATTGAGGTTACGTTTCGGACTATATTTAACCCAAATTATTTTCAATCTCGAAAACCTACAGAGGGAGGTATAGAATTGTAATGAAATTGTAATTCTAAAATAGTATTAACATAAGGGGTGATTGACAAAAAAAAAGGATTTTTGATACAAGCGGCAATGTCGCAATATCAATTATTTTCAATTTACTATAAAAACAATTCAAAACTATATCTACTTCGTTCAGGTAATTTGAGAGTAATATATGAGAAAGAGATAAAACATGAACATGAAACATTTGTTATCCAACATCAGATAGCGCTGTTATGACCCGCCAAGGTCTCAGAGGCCTGAGTGAATGAATGCGATGACATCTCTTCTTACGAAAACTCCATCTATAATATATGGGATTCCTAAGGCGGTTAACGGTTTTTGAAAAGAAGAGACATCCTTCAAACTTACTGAAATTATAGTGTATTGAATGAATCAACACTCAAATTTTTTATGAGACTGTCTTGTAAATACTTATCAAAATGTGAAAATATTCAAGTGGTGGACATACTGTCCATACACAAACTTCAAATTCAAAATTTGCCTTGTTGTCCAAAGATGCCTAATTTACTAACAAAAGTAACAAACGTAGGTGAGCTCCATGTTTTTAGAAAACCCAGACTGCTACTCAGCTGGAAGTATCTGGTTCTCATACAAATATGTTTTGATCTCAAGTGATGTGGAAGTTAAAGGTGACGTTTTCTTTCAGTATTGGTATAGTTATGAAGCCCAGACTGCTGCTCAGCTGGAAGAACCTGATTCTCATCCAAATATATTTTAATTTCGTGTGATGTGAAAGTTGCAGGTGTCGTTGTTTCATTTGGTATTCCTATAGATATGAAGTCCACGCTACTGCTCAGCGGAAAGTACCTTGCTCTCATCCAAATATATTTTAATTTCAAGTGATGTGGGAGTTGCAGGTGTTGTTTTCTTTTGGTATTGCTATATTTATGAAGCTCACATTGCTGCTCAGGTGGAAGTACCTGGTTCTCTTCCAAATATGTTTTGATTTCAAATGATGTGGAAGTTGTGGGTGTTGTGTTCGGTATGGCTATAGTTATGATGCCCAGACTGCTGCTCAGCTGGGGAAACCTGGTTCTCATCCAAATATGTTTTAATTTTGAGTGATGTGGAAGTTGTAGGTGACATTTCCTTTTGGTTTCGCTATAGTTAGAAGGCCAAACTGCTGCTCAGCTGGAGGTGCCTGGTTCTCACCCAAATAAGTTTCAATTTCGAGTGATGTGGAAGTTACAGGTTGAGTTTTCTTTTGGTACTGTTATAATTATGAAACCCAGTACTTGGTTCTCTTCCGAATATGTTTTATTTCCAAGTCATGTGGACGTTTCAGGAGTCTTTTTCAGTGATATCGCTACAGTTGTTATTTTCCACATATCTTTAAATATTTCCTCGTTTAATAATTCATTCAAAATGTGATTCACCTCCTCAGTTCAGTGAGATATTGCTTCTGTTTTCATTTTGATATTCATGACAATGCCCACAGCACTTGATTCATAATAATCAGAATGAATTATATTGTTGAATTTCATTACAGGTACCATTAGTTTGAGAACATACACTCACTCAATCAATATTATTTAATGATAAATTGTCACCGATTCCGTCAAAAGATTATGAGACGACACCCTTGCAACAAGGTATTTAAATTTGATATACAATTTGTATAAATGCAAAATATTACTGAAATGATAGAATTATAGTGTTAATCACCACCAAATAGGTAAAAAAACAATCGCATCAAACTCGTTCGCTAAAATTAACAGGGAATTATGTGATGGGGTTTGAGTGTATGTTGAAGATATCTTTAACTCACCCATTAGAGAGATTGCAAGAGAACTGATGCAGATTCGATTTAAACTGGTTGGAAGACCTGAAAGGCTATCGTAAAAGTGCATATTACATTTATTTTATGCTAACTATGTCAACCGTAGTGGGACTTATCTAAACGACAACCTTTTAAATGGGACGGACAAAGTGGGAAAAATTCAACGACAATAATTTAAATCTCCATTAACAGTCAGTATTTGCCGAATGAGAAATAAATCCCTATGAGAACATAAAAGACGAAATTAAACTAAGAACATGAAGTAACTGGCATAAGTTTCTTGAGTAGTATAATTCATGTTATGTAAATGTAAAGAAAGGTTTGATTGGTGGAATCCAAAATGTTAGATTGCTTCGAAAGTTTCATCCGTTCTAATGTCATGTGTTTTTGTAGCTTCATCTCTCAATGAATATTTACTCTATTATGTCGTGATACATACTGATGGCTAGATAATTTTTCCAAATTTAATTTTTTTGCCTCGTTTCAGCTTATTATTATATTATTATGTCGTTACCGTGTTAGGAATCACACATTAAAAGGTAAGACCTCGTTAGTCCTTAGCTCGCACAAGTTTCTCAATTTCTGAGAATTGCCGTTCGTATGGGAGCGACAGCTGATTAACGGAAAAACAGATTTTTTAAACAAATTTCGACCAATTTTTCGCAACGAATTCAAATTGAACCAAAGCGTTGCGGAAAGAGCTCGAAAAATCAACCAGGCATTTGGCAATGATAGTGTTAATGAAAGCATTATTCGACGTTGGTTTGCAAAATTTCATTCGGAAGATTTAAGTCTCGAAGTGGTCGACCTACTGTAATTGAGGACGAGGATTTTAGGATCCTGGCGGTGACTGACCCATCACAAATAGAGCGTGTGATGGTGTAAGAACTGGAGCACAATCCCTAAGCATACACTGAAGTTGCTACATTCCAGGAAAGTTAGGAACTTGCCTCTTTCCTATAGGCACTTTCAAGGGAAATATTCGACTGGTGAGTTCAACGGGAAGTAACAGCTTGATCCACAGAAGTGTATGAGGTCAAATGTAGAGGCTTATCATTTTCTATATCCACTCAAAGCATATCGAACTACACTTTTCAAGAACAATATTATGTGGAGGTTTTTCCGAATGTATATAACTTACAGCAATTCAAATATGATGCAAACCACCCCAGAGCGTTTGAAGGATTTCCCTTAATTGCTTGTGCCTCTCAAGAGTAGGGTTTTTATTGTTACCATATGACAAGAGAGTGGAAACTGGCTATAAATAATCACAATAAAAACAGTAACCAACAATTTTCTCAGAATTGATCCTTGTAGTATTCCTTAACTACCTAGAACACTATGTTTCATGTTTTATCTAATCATGAAAGCTAAAGAACATTAAAACTGTTAAAAATGGAGTTTTTATTCATGATGAGAACATGAACAGAGAATTCGTATCAAAAGTTATTTCTCATCTGAACAGTCCACATATTTTTTTTAAAATCCCCAGATGAAATTAACTCACACATGTTTGTATAGGAGATTAAGGTTGAAATGCCTTTCAAATTTGAACTTTGATTTTATATTATTTTGGATGCCAGAATAGTTAACATTTTGATTTTTTTTTCATATTAAGAATGACAATTATTAAGAAATATCGTGCTACGTATTCGTCATCAGGTTAATCACCCATAATGTTGCAAAATGCAAAATATGCATTTTGCAATATATGCAAAATATGGTACTTACAAGAAGGCTAAAAGCAATAAAAAACTTAATCAGGGTCTAACACTTGGTTTTACTCAAATGAACAAAGGTGAAAAGAAATGCGGAAACGGAAATCAGTCAAGTAGACAACATTTAATTGTTATTTCAAGTACTTAATACCAAAGATAATTAAAAACCTAGTACAACTCTTGCGATTGTATGTCTTTCACCTGAAAGTGGATTTGTCACTTTAGTCTTCGCGTTAATGGGTTTTTCTTGGTTAACAGAGCACAACTTTTGCCACTATCATTAATTAAAAACGATCACTTCGTTGACTTAGCACTTAAACAACATAAAGTAACAATTTGTTGTGCGTTTTCACGTTTGAAAATCTTTTGTGTCGACATTATTACAAACGGTGGGTATGTGTACCAGTAAATTATGTTTTACTAGATTGGTTGAGGGAATCCGTTAGCCCGAACATGGAATACCGATTATATACAAATGTGAAACTCTTATTGAATGTCACTCAATTTAATTGTTAGAAAAGGTTCAGTAATCAGTATTCTAAATTTGTTGTAACAAGAAGAATCTGTTAGTGATAATAAAATATATCAAATTGAATTCATTTTTATGATAGTTCAGATATCATTAACTCTATAGACAGCACGATTTAACAAACCTAGACAACCTTGGCACTTCTTACGGAGATGTCTCTAAAACGAGATAGGACTACGGGTCCATCTCGTTGTTGAGACTTCTGAAACAAATTATTGTAACTTTATATAATGGGATAATGGGAGGCAAACGAATATTTTCGGATTACTACGAAAATAAAGTTGATTATCAAAATGCATAAACTTTTTATCAGCTTTTCCAATGTCGAAAAACCGACGCACAGCCAGTTTCTACGTCAAACTCAACCAAGCACAGTGCTGCTGTTTCTGAAACGACTATGTGTACTAGATTTGAGGATAAAAATACTGAATTGAATTAAATTGTACTAAATTCTTCTTCTCATCGGTTGACCATGGTTCTCAGGACTGCCAGACATTCTTTCATCTATTTTTATATGAAACTCAGTTTTTAATCTATAACTCAAGGTTCCAATTGATATTAAAGATTGAAAAAATTGTGGAAATTTCCTTTCAAACTCATACTCTCAATGTTCTCTTCCTTCAGTTTGAGTCCTAGTTTCAACTTAGAAGATTTTATCTAGATAGATTGGAAATGAATTTACAGCACGTCATTAGTTGACGTCGACTTTCAAAACTGTCCCTCAATATAAGATAAAAATTTCATTTGAAGCATATGTAATTTTGTACAGTTGGCTACCCTGTTTATCTGTCATAAGTGTCAATTGTCATGTTTATTGTTGGAAAATGCCAACTCAGAGAAACTAACATGAGCTGCAAACAAAATACTTATCTAATTGAATAGAACTGGCCGATACTTGATGAAAATCCATATTAAAACTCATTAATACAGTTTATTGCATGATTTTCACTATAAACCTTGGGAAAGCTATTATACAGCGAAACACTTGTCGCGGTTTTTGTAAAACCCTTTATGCTGAAAATAATGCAATTAACTGAAATAACGAGTTTCAAAATACTTATCGATATAGACGATAAAACTCAAAAATTGACAATGTGTACATCATCTATATGTGACAGCTGATGGATGAAAAATGTTTAGAGTCACCAACTGAAAAAAATACATGTGCTTCAAATTGAATCCTTCTCCGATAATATTTATTGAACAATTTTCAGCAAACACTTAACAATGACAGGAAGAATTCGAAAATATTCAATGATGAAAATGAATGAATATATTATCAAGAAAAAAACCAGTAGGTTGATAGTTCTAAAGAAATCGAAATGGTCATACAAGCAATGTTCAGTTCCCAAATGAAATATTTTTTCACGAACAAAATGTTTCGAAAAGCACTCAATGGTAGTACCATATAGCAAAAATGATCAGAATAGTAAAAATTATAGTGTAAAAGTACGAATTTACTGCAAATGGCAGCACTAACTGAGCGGCGATGCGATTAGGCAGATGTTCCTCTCTCTCTCTCTTTCTCTTGTAGTATAACAAAAAATAGGATCTAACCTGTTCAGTTACATTTTGAACCAGAGTAGTTCTCATTGCTCCATGATTCCGATTTTTCCCTTTTCCCTCTCTAACGCTCTACATTGATAATAATAATACATTTATCAATATATGAAATAATACAGAGTAATTTTTCTATTATAACGAAAATATTAAAGCAAATAAAAGGAAAATTGTTAGACACTGCAGCCAATCCATCCACAGTCCTCTTGACAAGTTGATAAATACATATAGACACGAAAAAGAAAGTTCTGAAGATAATCCTTTTCTACAGAACGAAAGGTCGATAAAAACTCTGATTTCTCCCACAAAAAAAAACTTTTGTTCAATTCTGAGATCTTTCACACCTTATTTGGATAGCTCCACACTGGAAACTAAAAAATTGGATTTCATCGAGACTTAATGTGATTTTTCTCTTATTTTAAGGAACAGAAAAAATATACAGAAAGTGTTGAATCCTCCATGTAGAGGAACAATTTTATGAATTGATTTATAGTTTGAAAAATGTTGCATAGATTTTTTCCCGCATGAGCGATAAAAGTTTTGAGAAACTCCTGCTGAAAGTTCTACTAATTTTTGTGACTTGCAACGCGTAACGATAATGCTTTCACGGTAACTTCGATGTCTTTCGTCATGATGATGCACATCGAAATTGCAACCAAGTCGCCAATGTGAGAAGATAAGTATAAACATTTACATTCTCTTCAGCCAAAAACCAATGAGTCTCAAGAATAATTGGACGTATCGTTTTTTTTTAGTTAGCGCAACTAAACAATCGTAGTGTGCGGGTTCTCATGAAAAATAACCATCTTATTTTTGTGATTTAAACGTTGCCAGAATGACTGGACTATGAAGATAGTACACCAGCTACTTACCTACTTATTCTTGGATAATGTTATTGCATTAACATGTGATGCTTCTATACAAGTGTTAAGTATCTATACATCATTCACATTGTCCTGAATAAAATATAGGCCCAAAAAGAGTTTTTATGGTAGAGAGGAATTATTAAAAGCTTTTTGAACCGCGCTTGTCAGAAGTTTGGAGCACAGTCAACATTTTAAAGTGACGAAATCCCTCGTCACTTCAGAAGACTATCTCAGTATTAAATTTGTCAGTGTATATGGCGTTCTTTCAAATATTCAGAATATCCGATTGAAAACAACCTTTACTATGACCTTTTTTCTTTTTTGCAAATATAACAGAAGTATTGTTATTTCAATAATAAGTTCATCATTTTATTTTGGTATTGTTCCTAGACATGATATGATATGATAATTTTTTCCGCCTTTTGACCTTCGATCATGTAAATTTGAAAGATGAAATTGGTGAATTGACATGTGAGAAGAATAAATGAAAATTCATAATAACCACTCTCTATAGGAGACTCAGATCCATCCATGGATTTATAGGACGGAACAATTTCATTGTCATGAATAATGTTGAATACCTTTATTAACCAAATCCTCAGGTTGGAGGGAAATCGCAAACTCTCTTCGTATGATTTGTTTCCATCCAGACTTTGAATAGAAAGTCAACAATATATTTCGTTATTCATCAGTTCGGACTTCTATTATATGATATAAAATGATTTGAAATCCTTAAAAACATTCAATAAAATTATACAAATTAGATGAAAATAACAATTGTATTAAGCAAAAAAATTAAATTACAATGACATGAAATACAAGCAATAATTGAAAACTGAACAACTAATATGAAATGGAAATTAAAAATTAAAAGATTTCAAGCCAAGTTACTTCACGACGTTTCGATTGTTAGTACCCACAATCGTCTTCGGGAGATGACTGGACTTATTTCTCTGAGAGATGACTATTTATAGGTCATTCGAGTGATTTCACCTATCCCCTCTTCTTCTCCGCTTCACTGGTTAACGTAAGCTGTCCGTTTGGCGTGAGTTGGCCATATTCCTCTTGATTATGTGTTTCCATATGTTGCGTATTTCTATGCTAGCTTGGCTAAATGCGTTGTTGGACAAAATATATGCGGTTTTTTTGAAATTTTCTCCTAAACCACTGTTCCTCCTTATGTGGATGTTTTCAGCTTTGGACCATTTGATGTTATATTGATGAGTCCAAACATGCTCTGCTTTTCCCGATTTAATTGTTTCTTCTCGTTGTGTGTGTTTCTTGTGCTTGGCAATGCGAACTTCCAATGGTCTCTTAGTTTCACCGATGTAGTATTCTTCGCAGGGTATTCGGTAAATACAATTTTTGGAATCGAAGTCCGTGTTTGGTGGCCAGGTTCTCACGAGGCTGCTACGAATAGTGTTTCCGGATCTGGAGCAGGTTATGATGTTTTACTTGCGCCCAATTCCTCTTATCCTTTCCAACAATCCTCTGATGTAGGGAAGTACTGGTTGTGACGGCTTTTTTTCCTTATGAGGCTGTTGCTATCTTCCAGCCAAAGTATGTTCCCCCATTACTTTGGAGTAAATATTCGGTTGAAGATCATTTTTGATGATGCCTAGTTCCTTCTCAAAACTTTCTTTCGTAAACTGATGGATGTGGTAGGAAATCATCATGAAAAAATGAGAATTGAAACTTTCTATGTTTTTACCACTTTTATTTGTAACTAACGTTACTGCAGTTTCGTCATTTTCAAAGTCAGAAAGTTTCAATTCTCATTTTTTTTTTCGTATTACAGAGTCCGAAAGCACGCTCTACTAGAGTTTTGATGATTCCTCTCTAAGTCGATTGGTGGTGCTTGAATTCCTGTTTCAGATTCTGTCCCGTGTGAGTTGATTTTCTACAGATGTTTCCCACTTGGTGTCGGTCTTCTTCACCAATACGTCCAAGAATGGCAATTGCATGTCCAATGGCAACGAATTTGCCATTGGACTTGGTTGATCAGTATTGGGTCATAGCTTATGACAACTGTGATAAACAGAAAAAGGACAGGTAGAAGACTCTGTGCAATGTTAAAACCGAAAACAGTAACGATCTTAACACCGCACCCAGAAGAACACCAATTATTGTGTTCTGAACAAATACTCAACGGAGTGAAGGTAACATTAAAGGCTACTCTACAATTGGACAATTAAACGAAAGGAACTTGTATGCAATATATTGCGAAAAAAGACTGGTTTAACACAAGAGCAATAACTTTCGAACTGTCATACACTACTAACATAAATATAAATGAACATAATATTGAGCAAAAGTTACGGTCATGTGGGTATACGAGGTCCGTACAAAAAATAAGGTGAATGTTCAAGTTTCGCGGGCTACGTACATTCGATTGACGATTTTTTATTTTATTCGTCCTTGATTCACTCGTCTTGAACATATGCTTATTTGTTGGTGAAAGGCATTGAAGTTGAGTAAAAATGTATCGAAAATTTGCATAAAATTTTGTGTAAAAAATTGAATTGAGTGCTCAAAAACACTTAAGAAGTTGATAATCGCAAACGGTAATTGTGCTCTATGCTCTGAGAAGATGTTTTTGACGCCGCCCGCCCTGGACGCCCCAGCAAAACAACAATTTTGAAAAAGTGAAGAAAACTGTTGGGTACTAAGAATGACGGAATATCGACTGACTCATGCCGGACAAATTTTTTGTAAATTTTTGGCATGAACCGTGTGTCAGCGAAGTTCGTTTCAAAATTGCAGAATTTTGACCAAAAAAACACCGTCGCATAAGCATCGCCTAGGAATTGATGAATGACGTCAACGGTGATCCAGATTTGCTGAAAAGGGTGACAACTGATGATGAATCATGTGTATATGATTATGACATTGAAACCAAAGACCAATTGTCTCAATGGAAGAGTCCCGGAGAGACAAGACTAAAAAAAGCACGCCAAGGTCAATCAAATGTCAAGGTTTTGTTAACTTATTCACTATTCTTCAATTATCGTGGAGTAGTGCATCAGGAGTATTTGCCACATGATCGTACGGTCAATAAGGAGTATTATCTTGAATTTATGCGCCGCTTGCAAGAAGCAATACGAAGAAAACGTTCGGTATTGTGTACATAGCATTTGCGTCACGAAAATGTACCTTTTCACTCGTCTTTACTTGTTCGTAATTTTTCGACCGTTAGCAACACCGTAATCATGCCTCAGCAAAAGTATTCACCAGATTTGCCCTTGCGACTTTTTTCTATTCCAAAGATTGAAGAGACCCATAAAAGGATGGCGTTTTGCGAA
>WOGO01002839.1:0-15177 GCA_015342085.1 Leptinotarsa defecta | reverse complement strand
ATTCTATAAGGTTTTCAAATAGTCCAGGAATTTGCCAGATGATGGGAAATTATTAAATATAAAGAAAAGTGGTCGAGCTAAAATGAAGCTAATTGATTTTAGAAAAGTTGGAGGAATTCCATCAGGACCGGGGCCTTTGCTGACATTAAATTCAGTCAGTTTTTCGTGAATTTTAGAGATTTCAATGTGATAATTGGACACATTAACCAACCATGGATGTAATATTGATATCATAAGGATGTAAAGATTGGGATTTTTTTTCAAAAATTTGAACACCCTCATCATCCAATACTGAATAACTTTTTGAGTCACACCGTTTAATGTAATTTATGTACCTTGATATTTAAAAATGAACTGGCCCAGATTGAGATCCTTGTGGCACTATTACGGTATCACCACCAATGACTTATACAGGTTCGGTTCACGACATGGACCCCGTCAACCACAACTACGGCTCCCTAGGGCGCGTCTACATGGCCATGTATGACTACGGCGCCCAAGACGAGGACGAGGTCAGTTTCAAGGAGGGCGACTTAATCATCAACGTGCAGAGCATCGACGGAGGTTGGATGACGGGTGAGGTTCAACGTACCGGACAGGTGGGCATGTTGCCCGCCAACTACGTACAGTTGGCCAACATTTAAGGCCGGGTTTGAACGGAGGCACGAGCTGGTTCGTAGCGCGGTGAAAGTATAGTGATCTAAAAGGTAAAGAAGTGGAAAAAGGTCGGAAGAAAGCGGCATCTACTGTATGATTATTGTATCGAGAAACAACTGTTCTTGTTGGTGGTGATTGCTAATGTGCTAAGGAACAGTAAAAAATTTCGATATATCATTTCAATATTTTTCAGAGCTCCGTTAGAATTGAAATCTCGGAAATGCATCCAACTATTATGCAAGCAAACTTTTCTCACTCCCCTCGTATAAGCTTTCACTGAAAAATTTTCAATCATTTTCATAGTCTTACATTGTTTTTAGAAGCGTGTCATCAAGAGATGAATACAAGACAAGCATTTTATTCCCGTCACCAGAAATGCGACACTCTTTTCGACGCGTGTTTTACCAACTAGGAGATGAAGCCGTTATTTATATCTCCTGAAGACGGCAACTAGCGTTGAAACGAGCGTTGGAAAGACTGTTGTATTTCAGGTGATTGGAAAAAGTGCTTCTTTTGGGTTTCTTCTATGCCAGATAATTACAGTTTTCCCTTTTATTGAGAGACAAACAGTTAGTTAAATAGGAAACTTAATCATCTACGACATCTATCAGAAATATTAAAACTAAGTAGAATTTTGACACACAAACGAAGTCTTCTGCGACAAAAGTGTTTTGGCTCTCCACTACTCCATATTTAAACAAAAAAGTGTGGGAAACTTCAGAAAAAGAAAGGAAAAAAAAACAAAGAGGTTTTGTCCCAAACAACTAATCTCTCGTGAAAAATATGTCCCTTTCAACTCAAAAACAAAGTTCTCTCAGCTGTAAGTTTATTCAAATAGGCAAGCGTAATATATGATAGGATATAACGTAGAAACTGATAGCCTAATAGCTTTAAAGTTTTCACATTTCAATGAAAAGTGTCAACTGAAAGGGAAAACAAACAGCAAAAAAAAGTTCAGCTCTAGTTATTGTGACAAAGTTTGAATAGATTTTTAATATATCTGCAAATAAAGAGGATTCAGCCAAAAATAGAATTCTGAATTGTTTTTTTCATTGTATACTTTCAGAACCAAAAGGCCTAGAGTCGAATCTCATTATCTCTTATTAATTAAATTTTAATGATTAAAAAAAAGTAACTGCACATTTGTAAGAGATGAAAAATGTTTCTACCACTTGAGACATTTAGTTTTTTTTGACCCGATATATGAGAGTGGGATATTTGACTACATAAAAATTCAGATAGAAAACTTTGCAAATAATTTTGTAACGACAGTAAAAGAACTGTGTCAAACCTATTTTCCAAATCTTATGGCCGTGGTCAGTATGAATTCGTATTGTTTTAAGCCAACTTTAAGCCTAGAAACGGTGAATATTTTTCAAGTGCATCTGCCGTTGATTGAAAATAAAAGTTTGCATCAATATTTCTTGAATTTTGAGGAGAAAATTAATCACTTGAAAGCAGTGAACTATTTTTACCCTGTTGAATTGTGATTATGATCAATTTATGTCCGATGTCCATTAGCAGTCCACGAAATTTCACTCAAAATTATAAAATACAAGCCAATGAAACAATCATACATGCAGAAAAAACAATCATGTAGTGCTGCTTTCTTTTGACGTTTTTTATTGAAAACTCTACTGCAAGCACAATAAAACACAAGTTGATATAAGGAAAATAAGAAAATCGAACTACATGAAATGTATAATCCAATAGTTCTTGATTTATTGAACAAAAGTTTTTTTTTTGAGTTCTCAAGGTTTGTTATCCAACTTTTTTTTGGGGTTTTCATCTTCCACAATGTATGTTAACGTTTCAAATGCAGATTTTACCATTTTAGCCTGCAACACGTTCAGGTAAATGATGGAAGGTGAAAAAAACACCAAAAAAAAGGTGGGTTTTTTGCCACTCCTTTTATAATGTATCAAAAAATTCTTCTTCGAACCAGCCTGTCTCTCTTCAAATAGGACTCTTCTAGGAAAACTATACATACGCATGTCCATTTTGTATAAAAGTACTGTCATAATTCTAGGAGGTTAGTCTTATTTCTGAACAGCAATGGAACTTTTTCAGAGCGATCTGCAACAATCATCTCTTGTTCTGTTGCCTTAAATTTGCTTGCTTCAATTTCCATCAAACCATCTAACGGGAACAAAAAAAATATGTGAATATATTTCCTTATATAAATTGATACTGAAAGAGTTCCATTTTCTGATATTTTTTCTTTGCACAGGAACTAATATAGGTGCTAGCGTTCTACAGGATGTTTTTTAGGATTTTCAGAATATTCTATGACTCTGTGCCAATATTCGTCGATATACAGGGTGTGTACTAATTCGAAAGAAGATAATGTTCGTTTTTTGAAGCTAGGGAATATGAAATTACAAAAATTTTCCTACAATTCAAAAAGTTTTATTTTAGAAACCTCAGTAAACATCCTATTCGTTACCTGCATTTTTTATAACCTCATTTGAATTTTCCATTTTTGATTAAACAACTTGTGTGACGAATATTCGCTCAGAACTGAAATTTTGTTTTTTCCTGTGAACAAAAAAATACTCTTTCTTTAGACTATATTTCATTTGTTAGAAAAACCATTCGTTATACAGAGTTCTTGGAAACAAGTGAATCAAACAACTTGCCAGAGGAAAATTTCTACTTTCACTTGTTTGTTGAACCCCGTGTAAAGTGAGTTTCATTTCTATTAACCACTTGTCTATAAAATATGAATAAATATGCTTTTTGAAATCGTAAACTTAGGACCAATGAAACATTTAGATCTCTTCAAAAGTATTCCGTAATTGCCATTTTACTTGCCATCTTAGATTTTTCTATGTATTTTAAAGTGTGGCAAACGAATAACGTGAATTTAAAATGTAGTGGTACAGGGCGAGAGCAGTTTTGATGTTACCTAGAGTTATGTGACTTATTTCTTGAAATTTTAAATAACCAAAAATTTCGTGGATTATCGACAAAAACGATTCTAAAAATTATCTCAGTGAATTACAGAATTATACTAGCGGTAGTTTTATTTTGGTAAATTCAGAGGACTTTCAATTAAATGGCTTTTTAATACTAAGATCGATCTGAAATTTTTGTAATTCGATGAAAAACATACCTATTTCATCAAAAAAATCTGAGGAATATTTGGCACGATGTTCATGCTCAGGAACCTCATGAATTCTTTTTTATTTTATCAAAACAGACTTCATCAAGATCCTCTAAATTCTTATTTTATGGAATATTAGAAAAAATCAACATTAATTTCTTCGTATAATCAGTTATGTTTTATTTTACTTTATATGTATTTGAGGGCTTTTCAATTTAAATACACTGATTAGTATTTGAGAAATTTTGAATTTATTATATCAATTCTGTTTAATTTTCCATAATTTTTATTTCAGAAATTTTTGCGACATGAGAATTTCAATGAGAAATTTGAGACAATTGCAGAAAAATCTCGGATTGTGAATTATGTAAAAAAAAATTCAAAGTATTAAAAAATACAGTAGTAGTGGAATTCAAATTCATGTCACAAAAAAGAAAATTATAAAATATATTTAATTCAGCCACATTCCAGATATTTCAAGTGGCTGGAACTTCTCACAGAAATTCTGTGAAGAACTGAATTTTACCAAAATTACTACTAATCATTCTAATTGGTTTTATAGTCGAGACATTTCCTAAGTGACCTTTAAAAATATTCAGAGGTTATAAAATATGTAGGTTCTTCATGAAACACGTCTCCGTATTTGTGAATTATCATGAAAAATTCACCAAAAATTAATTAGTTCATTACAGAAAAATGTCTCGAATATTTTTTTTCAGAATTGCTGTTGAAAGCAAAATGCCTAACGTTCGTTTCAATTGATCTTTACACTAATATTGGGATAACTGAATTGGTGAAAATCTATATACATAATAAGTAGTACCTCCTATTAAATTTTTTATTATTTTCGTTTGATATGAATTTGGCAACACCGTAAAGCTTATCCATATTGCATTATTTAATCTTCTTCTTGTGGTTTGTTGTCCTGCCTGAGTGTGCAACTTTGTCAAATAGTTTTTGAGGTCGATTTGATGGTTAATACCGTAATTAAGATGCACTTCATATTATGAAATACAGACATTTCAAATTTTGTTGAAGAGATATTAAATTGAGTAGCTACATTTTTAATTCATTCATGTACTTTTTCCTGCTGAACAAATATCATTTATATTTTGGAACATGGTTTGAGAAAGGGGGCAAGTCTCAACGGTAGTAACGTAACATTTACTATTGAACCTTCGATTTTTCTTCAAAATGGTAGTTTTTAGGTATCACTTCCTGGTAAATTAACCATTTTTTTATACAACTAACAAATAATATCGAATTTTTTTGGCGAAAATGTAAAGGTCTGTTGTTACAGATTTAACGTAATAATAATAATGAATATGCGGAGTTCTCCTAAATGATTTCGCCCTCTTGCTCTTACGTAAATACTCTGAGAGATTTTGAAGAAATCTTGTTTTTGACACACAAAATGAATAGGTTTTTACAGTTAATTATTCTCGCCCTGTACAAATGCCGAATTCATTCCGACTTGCATTTATTGAAATTATCATTCCCAAGGATTCAAAATGACGGAATAATCCAGAACAACTGTTTGTGCCTTGAAACGATGCAACAATATTTACAATGTTGACTTTTGATATCTATTTACAATATTTGTATTTATCGTAGTATAAATGTCGTCAGCGGACGATTTATGTTCAGCTCGTGATTTCTTTATATCACTATCATTATTTAAAAGACATATTGAATTTTAAAGAAATGATTGATCAGCCTTGAAAGTTTTTTTTTGAAGTGGTGTTTTGGAAAATATTTCAGATGATTTGTAAAGTTTTATTTCCAAAATATTACTCTCAAAACATAAGCAGTTTTCTATTTTTATAGTGAACTTAGGTATAGTCCAACGTTAACCAGATTTTAAACTTTAAAAATCTTACGGTACCAAAATTGTTTCTTTTTGTTCATTTACGAATACAGGGTTAATCGAAAAAAACATTATAGAGGAAGACGTGAATTATTTCCACCGAAATGTTGGGAGCATTGTAATAATCTCACTTTTGAATAGAATGCGTTTTTCGAGTTACCTTGTTACCTGACTGGTCCGTCAAATAACTGATTAACTTGGTGCTTTTTTTTAACTCGTAAATCAGGACGTTAATATTTCTTTTAAGTAACATTTGCTTTGAGTAAATCATTTTTATGTAATTGGTAATTACATCACTTGTATTGCTCTTTTGTAGAATATCCTTTGATTTCAACTTGTATTATTATCTAAAGTTATAGGAAATACCCTTTTATGCTTTAATTTTGTGAATTATAGTTACTATAAAGTGTTAAATAAAAGTAATACAGAAAAACTCGGTGTACCTACTTTTTTTTATTACTTGAATATTTATTCTTTGCAATAGTAAATATTTAGCTTATGCAATATGGCAGGCTGTGTATTTTGAACTAGTGGTTTGAAATTTGCAAGGTCATAGGTTATCTGCGAGGAATATAGTCCAGATTTCACATCACTCGTGAAAATCAGTGCAATCAAGGTTATGAAAGCCTATTTTCTATCATACCATAAACAATGGTCCGTCATTTTTGTTATTTTATCATTGAAAATATTCTGAGACGTTTCATGTTTGTAGTTGTAAGAGGTCTGTTGTTCCACAAAGTTGACGAGTTCCATATTTTTTATTTCTCTTCTAGATAGGCTAAGAAGACGGTTTTGCTGAAATTTCCTTCGACGTCTTTAAGGTTGAAAATTCACCTTATTTTTTTAACAGGCCTCATGCATTACCATATTCTCTCACAGAAATCAAAACAGTGTGATGACTATTCATAATGAAAAATACACTAGGAAAATGTGAATATTGCGAATAAAATTCAAAAATCCGTCTCTATATTTCTCTACAAGATGGGAAACCGAAACAAATGCCCTGGCTAATACCCTGACAGATAATGGGGTACCTCCAGCAAATAATTGTGTAAGATTCGTCACGGAGAAAATCCTTGAAGATGTTCATCATAATCCAATACTCGCCGGGATATTATCCAGGATAATAGTAGCTTCCCCGCCACGGAAGATTTTCAATGTTTTGTTAGTGAAGATACAGTTTTGTGTCTATTTCCAAGTAAAAAATGGGATGTATCTTGAACAAGTTATTAACTTGTGAAGTTTCTGTGATTACAAACTTGATATCACAATTCCATTATAAATTAATATTTTTATCTAGCAACTCTACTACTTACACATTTCTGAATGTACAAAAATGAAAATTTGCATCGTAATATATATTTGTGAATTTCGATTCAAATATGAAGGCCAATAAAAAATGTTAGCACCATCTGTTGTCTTAATTTGAAGGCTTTGCGATAAAAATTTGAAATGGTTCAGTCCATTCCATGTGAAGAAATGTGTTTTATAACGTGAAAATAGTACAAGCGTACTCGATATAAAGGCACAGATTAAAGATTAATCTGTGGTAAAGGGTCAATCATAGGTATCCATATTCGATCACCTCCTTCGGGAGGACAACATCTACATTTAATAATTTGAACATCGAATTCAAGGAAAAAGATGTGTCCATAAGAAACTAGTCTAGAATATTAATCGTTAAATTTATGACGATGAAAATTTCCATAGAAGTGGCAAAGAAATTGAAGATTGAACTCAAGAAATATATTGGCAAATGCAAGTGTTTTGTAGTTACCGTTTCAAATAAGATTGTTTTACTCGTATGTACACAAATAATTTTTACTTGTGTGTAAGTGAATAACCTATTTCTTAGTTTTCTCTCAGTTTCATGTTGACGTAAGCGCTACCTTGCTGATTCCAAATAATTGAAAATTGTAAACAACTAAATGAATTGGTATCTGAATAAGAAAAGGAGCTATGTCAAACAAGTTGTTTTTTTGTTTTAATGGTTCTGGATCGTGCTGCTATCTGTGGACCATAATACGAATTACTTGGAAGTGTGCCATATCTCCAAATACATTTTCAAATGAATGATAATTTACTCCAGTGTGTGTTTGACTCATTCAAATGAAACCTTCATTTCCTCAAAAAGTTGGTTTTGTGGCATGGCCCCTCTCTCTGACTGAGGCACTCATTTTTTTTTATAGAAATTTCATTTTGTGATATTTGGTTCCTGAGAAGTTAACGAATGGTTTAGCAGATATTCGTTCCAAAACTAGAAGTATCACTTAGTGAATATATACTCTGACTTATTTTATGAATGACGGTAAAAATGGTTCAGCGCTTTTACGACTTATATCTGTTGGCCGCGTCCAGTGTTCCATGCTCTTCTTATATCTTCTCACAAGCTATTTCTTTGGTTCCATGTCAGGTGAACGACTCGTCAAAAATGTCACTAAAACGAAAACATTGAAAACCAAAACAGTGTTTTCAGAGCAATCAAATAATTATCGGATATGAGGTGGTTACTATCGTTAGATGCGGAAATGGTAACGCGGTGCGTCAAAAGATAAAGTTTAATGCCACTTAGGAGGTTATAGTTTAGGAAAATACTAGCAAAATAAATTATTTGTTCAAGAACAATCCCGTTAGATACTATGACTGCATGCATGCATTTAGAAGACGATGAAAATTTCCTTTTGGACGACGATAATACTGCACAGAGAAATTGCCCCAAGTGTCTCATTGTTTCTCCGGATACTCCTAAAGAAAATTCCTACAGGGGTGAAGCACTAAACGGGTTGATGTTTCATAATGGAAATAGGGGATCGATGTCGTCTACTATAGTTGATGACCACAGCGACAATTTGGAAGACTCTCCCCTGTTGATAAATGTAAGTGATCCTTTTTTCAAAACATGTTTTTACAGCTTGATATGTAGCTAAAAACTAGATCAGAAGGCACTATTTTAGAAAAAAATCAGGGTTTTTTTGTTAGTTGTGACTGGTCCATATGTTTTTTGTTGATTTATATATTTTTGTTCAATTCCAACTGCAGGACAATCAATATTCCATCTGACTTGTGTTAGTAATCACATGCTAAAAGGTAGGACCTTGTTAATCCTTAGCTTGCACAAATTTTGACTTTTGAGGGTAGTCGTTTGTAAAGGTAAAGCTGGTTTAACAAATCGAAACAGTTGTCTACAAACATTTTATGCAAAAAAAAAAATTATGAAACACTAGTCCTTTCACAACTTTCTTCCTGTACTCCTGTTTATGACTCTTGTTTATACTAGGATGCAGTCGACAGATATCACGAGTTCAAAACTTTTGCATTAGATTTATATTTGGAATTAGAAAATGACATGAAAAGTCGTTGTGATGTTCTATCTCTGTGTCTGTATCATAAAAGAATTTTGAGCAGCCTTACCACTTTGCAGACAAAATAAAATATAATGATTACACATATATCCTACTCACAGAATGATGTTCTTGGAAATAGGTTTCAAACGCAATATCTACAAACTAAAAATCAATAATATAAAGAGAGAAGGGAGTATTTTTGAAGAGATTAGTTTGTGGCAAAAAACTCTGATATGACGGAAGTGTTTTTTCCGATCCATTACCTATAATAAACATGTTTTTATATTCGTTAAGCTAAAACATTAACAACAATCAGTAAAGATAAGGAAGTGCTTGTATTTATTGTAACCTTCATATATTCAAAAATATAACAAGCCGCATAATTAACATCAATAAAAACTTCCGCTCTGATTGCATATACACTTAGTAAACTATATTATTTGTACTTTGAATGTGTACATGAATACTTGAAATTTTTAATAACGTTTTATCTTTGTCAATTTTATAGGTCAAACTCCAAACAGCATTTTTTTATGAAGTGTTTGTCACATAATAATCTACTGTCTAGAAAATTTGTAGACTGAAATTAAGTATCCTGTATCTTGGCATCTCTTGGAATTAATTGTCTAACAACTGTTAAGTGGAAAAATGTTGGTGAAATGTACTTGTGTACTTGTTAAACTTAGTCGTGACTGGAACATTTTTCTAAATATTGTTACTACACACATTTATAAATAAAATTTATTTTTCAATCCAATAAGATAGCTGGTTCTGCAACAAATATATTATAGACTCTTTAGTCTGCATAGGTTATATACAAAAGTCAGTATTAAGTAAAATCTCATCTCAAATAATTATTGAACACAAACACAGTATATGAATTGATATCAAAATATACATATATGTAAAATCCATTAATAAAATTGCTCAATATATTTTAGCCCTATATTTTTAGGCAGAGTGGCCAAAAACATATTTTTCGTAATAAACAACTCCTTTTTATGGTAATAGTAAATTGAAACACCATAACAAAGAAGGTGTATTTGGGAATTAATATTCTCTATCACTGAACTCTTAACTCACGATTATTTTTTGTTAAATTTAATTAATAAATATTGTGACAATAAATAAGTTGAAAAAATTGTTTTTTCTTGGTTGGATTAAACTCTGTAACTAGACAACTAGATAATTCATATTTCATAAAGTGTTTCTTTTATTGATCTAATACCTTCCTTCATCTCCATTTGTAACCATTTGAACTGTTTCTTTTCTATTAACTGTTCCCTCTCTCTCTCTCTTTCCTTGCATCTTCAGATTATTCTCAGTAACATAGAACTTTTTAGATACTTATGTTGCTTTTCCTTACCTGGCCTTATTTGTGAATGGTATGGTTTTGGAACTAATGGGATACTTTTAATATCTCCTTTTTTCATGAATTATTGTGACCTAGCCATAACCACAAAGGCATTGTCCGTGGTATTATACATGATCACTCTGTTCTGAATCTGTTTAAAAAAATATATGTTTTTACGTTAATCCGTTAATAAATGAATAATCTGAGTTTCAAAGTAAAGAGTGGTCCTAGCATCGTCTCTTGTGGTAGAGTTCAAGTGAAAGATATAGTGCCCCCTACCTTCCAGCAGTTCCCCTTCAATAATACACACAAGATACTCATCGCTACATTCTGTTGGTCACCGTAACATGACTTCAAATTTAATTTTATGTCTCTTCAACCAATCATAAAACTCGGTTAGTAAAAATAATCCAATACGAACCGCCAATTCTTCAGTTCACGTGGACTAATTCGTTGCGGCATAATTCCTTTGTATTGGTTTTTTTGGCCTTTGACTTCGCCGTACCGCAAGATTACTATATCGGTTACTTCGACTATACACCGTTTTTTAATAACTTTTTTTAGAGTAAGCTTCCAACTTGAGTACCATTTTTATAAAATCACTGACACACCATTCATTTCTACCTCTGATATTATGCTGAAAACTAATTGCTTGGAACACAGTCCAAAATAATTTGTAAAATATACATCTGGTATCATTCTTTGATAACCCACACATCATCCACAAGTTTACAATCATCCAAGGGAATTAATCACGTTCCAAATTTCATAATAAAGGTATAACAATGATACTTAATCATTAATAGATAATATCGGCGCTGATGAGTTACAAAAAACAACTTGATTAAATCTGGAGATGTTTTCAATTCTTTGATTTAGATAATATTTTTTTCATTGCTCGAGAAGTTTAACCTGAATTCCACTTATTGTTTAACGTTGTTTCTGTCACCATGTCGTCCGGAAATACGGTATGTTAAAATTTTCTTGCATACAAACAGCATAATTGAACCAAAATGATCCGCTTCATTATATTTTTCTTCAGGCGTCACTTGTTCGGGAGATGAACATTTTCAAAATAATACATAATGGACACATTATAATTGTGAACAATTACAAGAAAATCATTTTGAACATATAAAATATACTCTAGTAAAGACGAATGCAAAAAAAACACTGGTCATAGAAAAAATATTTAAAATTCCACAAACACTCAAATATGTTTGCAAATCTGCCAAATTGAGATTCGAATATAATGTAGTACCAAACGTTTCGTCTGCTACTGCGGCAGATATCATCAGTGGTATGTGCATTGACTGGAGGGCGATGGTCTAAGCAAGTCTCAGTTTTTTTTTAGGAGATTCACTTCAAGAAATACTTGAAGTTATCGGTCAATACATTTAAAAAAGTGTCACTGATCACTTTGTGTACATAGAAATATTTAAGACAAATTATTCTTGAGGGTCTTTTTTAACGTCTTATCACCCATTACAATGATTTTTGAAATTTGTGTCTGTGAGTTGGTGCATATTAATCTCAAAAACAGCTCAACTGATTTGAGTGCAACATTTAGTGTTTGTTTTATTTCAACTGATTCATAATAAAAAAGTTATCTCAATTTAAATAATCACGTTAAATATTTTTTGGAAAAAATACTATGATTTGGACAAAACTTTGTATTTGGAAAGTGATTTTCCTGTAAATGAGGGCATTTTGCTCTTAGAAAATCCGGAGGAATCAAAACTGAACTCCATGCAAACAAGTGAACATTAGATAATTTGATTTGGTACTACTTTTTTTTTATCTACCAATGTAAAATAAACAAATACTTGCTTCATAACAGGATTAGAACCTGCTTCATTTTTCATTTCTTTTTATTCGAATTATTTAAAAAATATCGAAACATTAACAACAAACTTGTAATTGCACTGCTTTGGAGTGTGTTTGCTTTACCAATTATTATTATTTTGAAGTATTTCTCGGATTCTGGGCTGTGTTTAATATAGTTAGTGAGTACACAAAAATTACGTGTTCTAATAGCGAATAAGAATCCATAATATCCTCTTCATGAGTTTCTATCAGTTAGTTGTGATTTTTTTAAACAAAAAATAATTCTGTGTGTGTATTCAGTAATGCAGGTAAATATAACTTTGAAAGGAATATCAGCCATTTTTTTTTGTAGATCTGTCTTACAACAGAAACAGTAATGCAGGTAAATATAACTTTGAAAGGAATATCAGCCATTTTTTTTGTAGATCTGTCTTACAACAGAAAATGGTTCATGGTCATTTTTTTTTTATTTTTCGTCAACAACGTCTATTATACATTAAGAAAATCTCTTACTGTCTATCAGTCATAATGTCATAGATAATACTAAAAAGTGCCAGAATGTTGAATATTATCAAAAAAGTGACTAAACACTATACATTCACAAATAACACTAACAACTGCACATGTTTTTGACCGATTTTGGGGCCCAAGACTTAAATTGACTTTTGCTCTATGTATTTACTATTGATTTTTGGTCAATTGATTAGACTCACACTGTTTTTCAATTTCCCCAATATCATTGATTGTGTCATCAGCAAATAAGGTAAATCGACAGGAATATAGGTCCAGAGATTGGACCCTGAGGTTCACCACAATCATTTGACCCTTTACTTGAGATAGTCGAAGTTTCAACAATTTTACTGTGTATTGACAAGTACAAATGGTGTAATTTTGGAATTTCTCTCAACTCGTAATTCTGAAATGTATGCAAAAGAATTTTATGACATTCTAACACTTCAGAGATGTCACAAAGCATTTATTCGCTATTCATTACAGAGTATACTTCTCAATATAATTGGAATAATTGATTGTGGAAATATTTTCAGGATATTTATAGAGAATCGGTAGTTGAGACGAAGGAATTCCATTGCCACGATTCTTTGTCCGCTACTGAAGATACAAGCGCGTGGAAGAAACTTTGCATGGCTGCTGCGTTTTGTTTTTTGTTTATGGTAAGGAATTTATTCCGGATCGAATAATGAAAGTACATTCGATTTCCGTGTTTTTTTTTTTTCAGGTAGCAGAAGTGGTTGGAGGCTACCTGGCTGGGAGTCTGGCCATAATGACAGACGCTGCGCATTTATTTTCGGATGTTATAGGGTTCTTGATTTCTTTACTCGCGATTTGGGTGGGGAGGAAACCACCGTCGAAAAATATGACGTTCGGCTATTATAGGGCCGAAGTTGTAGGTGCTCTTCTAAGGTAAGTTGAAAATATATTATTTATTATAATGATATTTGATTCATTCAAAGTGAGCGTGAATAATATTTACGTCATACTACATGATATTTGTTATTTACAAGCCCCACCTGACAAATTTAATCTGGAACATTATTTTGAGTATGATATTTTCAAATATGAAATCATTTCAATATAAGAATTGATAAAAGTTCTGCAGTTTGATTTTAAATTGAATAGTTAGTATTATTCTCAATATTGACTTTGTTGGTTATAGATATGGTTTGAATCCTCTTTTAGAGAGTTGGACCACCAAAGATGAAACTTTTTATTTTCAGTGTCTTATCAATCTGGTTGTTAGCTGCTATATTCTCTACGCTAGCCATCAATAGGATCTACTATCAAGATTATGAAATAGATGCCAATACAATGATCATCATTGCCACTCTTGGATTAACGGTTAATATCATGTGAGTACTAATGTTTGAGATATTATGTGCATGGTGATTAGAATAACTTATGAGGAGTGACTGAAACGTGACACTCTCATCAAAAATATGAAGCTGTAGAGAATCTGGTTATATTTGTCATAGTTTAGATTCACGGCTTTCGTAAACTCAACTTTGAAAAAACTGAGTCTGAAAACTCATGGGTGGATAATGTATTGCTTTTCATGGAGGACCTACAACGAAAATACAAATTTAATGAACTTCTTTCACAGCATTTCAACAAATGCCCTGAAATAACTTCTATTTTTGAAACCAGCTGCATCCAATTTTTGAAGGTCACCAACAGTTTTATTGTTTTTCAATATATTTGCCATTCAGATCGGTACTTTTTTTACATGCATTCATGGATTCTGAAAGGATACATCAAGAGGATTGCTTTTTACGCAATCCTCTTGAACAATGATCAGTATATAAAGAAAGGCGATGACATCACTTTTTCCCAAGACGCCATCTGTAGAACTCAATTCTCGGATATCAAAGATAAACGAGGCTCACCAAGGTGGTCACATGTAAAATCCAGCTTCGATGAGATTCGTCCCCTGGCTTTTACTGCAAATAGTTGCCTCGCAGTGAAAGCTGCAATTTACCATGGTCATAAATAGAACAGCAACTTATACTTTTTAAGACTGTGGTCACTTCTGATGCATGGAACAGTCTTGTTTGAAAAAGACCATAAATGGCTAAATATATGCTTTGCTTGTGAAACAAAACAGCAACTTTGACTCTGTAAAATAAAGCCATTAGGCTTAAGGTCACCAAAGGCTGTCTTCAGAACGAGGTACTATCTCCTCTTTTGTGGTCACTCCTAATAGATGGTCTGCTTGATGTCCTTGACAAAAGATAAGATGCAAGCTTATGGCAAAGACCCTTCAGCAAGGGTAGCTTGTAATATCCTGCAAAGGATGCTGGAAGATGTATGTAGTTGGTACTAGAGGTAGCAGATATCTGTGAACCCCAGCAAAACTGTGAGACTTCCCTTCACCAGGAAGAGGAATCTGGATGGTTTAACTTCCTTTTCCTTCAATGGTTGGGTTATTTCATTTGCAGCACACATGTCTAGGTATTATCCTTGATAACAAACTCACCTAGAACGCTCACTTGGAAAATAGTTTACA
>WOGO01002838.1:0-15177 GCA_015342085.1 Leptinotarsa defecta | reverse complement strand
CTGAAGATAACAATTATATTAAGCAAACAATAAACCTGAAATGAAATGATAGTGAAATAACCTACAAGTAAAAATATAATAATTGAATAAATAAAAAATTAAAGGAATGAAAAAAGAAAATAATAAAATAAAATAGTGTAGAGATTCTAAGTCACGCTAGTTCACGACGTTTCGATTGTTGGTATCTACAATCGTCTTCGGGTGATGACTGTCATCATCATTTCATATAGAAAAAAAATCAAAATGCATCATATGACAGTAACCGTTCCCTCTTTGGGAATGTGAAAATCGATCGAAACACAGAGTGAGAATAAATAGTTTTTCCAAACCTCAAATTTTGTCTCATGTATGACATGTACTGAATCTAAGGAATTCTTGTAATAAGTTACTACCTGAGATTTTGAAGAAGTAGGACCGCCAAATAAAAATCATATTTTGAAATCGTTTTTGAAATATGTTTGCTTACTTTTCAGTATCCGATAAAATTGAAGAATGAAATCTTCGGTTTCTTCTGGCTTACAAAAGAATTACAAAGATTTTTGGCAGTTATTTACTTGAATAAAAATTTTCCAGAACTCTTACATTGAATAAAACGGATGTTTTTCACAATCATACAGTCACCTGCTGGTGAAGTTTTGTAACAAACTGTTTGATTATATAAAATGTTTGATTATATAAAGAATAGAGCAAAATTGAACATTTCGTGTGTATTTATCTACTGATATTTTGAATATTTACTGATTGACAAATTCCTGACCATTTTGCTTTTGATTCTGCCTAATTTATCTATGTATATACAAGGCGTGATTAAATAATTACGACACTGGTTTTCTGTGAGACAAACGGTGCGAGTCATATTGTCAAGTAGCCTGATATCCCCCGTTCATATTCCAGCCAGTTGGTCGTTACTATCTTGCTCAGTTGGACAACAACTTTTGTTTTCAATTAACCTCATAGGTATCTGCTATTTGTTCAAAAAATGGTTAGCATTTCAATCGATCAATGTGAAATTTTCAGTGACGTCTGGGTAATTCGCAATAGAAACCTATTCTCCCTCTCAACAAATTGAGGTTTCTAGCAACTTTCCTCGAGCGAATGAGAAGAAATTGATCAGAGATGTGGAAGAACAAGTCGTGTAAGCTCTATTAGGACAATGCTCTAACCCATATTGCCCTTCTCAAGAGTGAGGGAAGCATTGACGGAGATCAGGTTCTGCTCTAAAAGCATTTTGAGGATTTTCCTGTAGTGCTTGTGTTTTGTCCTTAAAAAAATACAGTAGAAGCTGAGAAGGAAAAAGCGACGGAGACAGTGAACACGTTTTGAACAGTGAAAAATTCGAATGGATAAATATAGCAATAGTGTAGAAGACTACATTGAATGGGATAAGAAAAAAGGTGTCAAGGCAGAAATAAAACGAGCTACACCAAAAATCCCTCTCATGTTTATATACTGCATTAATGTATGCAAATTTCTAATCTGAACTGATGATTTTCAAATAGTTTAATAAGCTCTTGTATATGTTTGTGATGGGTTCCATAGTTTCAGGTGATTGATGAGTTTTGATTGTGATTACTGTAAACGAAGAATGTTATTGTTGTTCTTTCACAGTCTCCACCCTGTATCACTATTAGCGATTCCGAGTTCATCGTATGTCAAAGTCCAATAAACGAGGGACTAGCTAATATAGGGAGCACCGGCAAGAGAGTAGCTGCTGCCATATTAGTTAAAATACATCGTTTGGCTCTTAGGCAAGGTACGACCAACAAATTGATGCATGCTACCTGATTATAATCCTAGGTTATCGTCCTTATGGGATTTGCATATTTTTATGCTGCTGAACGTGGTCGGCCTTTCAAGAAGCTTTGTATGGAGATGCGCGATCTGGTGGGTTCGGTCAGAACTGTGATTTATTCGAGAATAGATTTAACATTGGGTTAATGATCAATGTGACTTTTGAAGAAAAAACGCGTTCTGTTTGTGAGCACTGTGTGGTATTGATTCCATGTAACTACCATCTGACTATCGAATACTTTTGAAAATCAAACTCAAAAATATCTAGTTGCCCTGCAGTGAAAGCTGCAGATTAAAAGGGGAAATTTCAATCGGTGGTTGATGTCAAAAGTTTCATGGACCTTCTTCATTCATGGATTGAGTCTTCTGTCTATATCATAGATGGCGTCTTAGAAGTGCCATTGCCATTTCTTGTGGTTCCATGAAAACTTTTCGATTCTGCAAGGGAGCACAAGATAGTTAACATTTTCATTGTCCATATCTTTCTTAAACTTGACTATTGATCTTCCACAATCAGAAAAAAAAAAATAAATGATGGAGAACTTTGTATAGGTGTACTGCGTAAAATCGATATTTTTTTTATTATTTGATGATGTTGTCTTGCGAAAAACCCATCTCGACTTTTCTTGACGTTTCCCACACACAAATCCGGCTCCGTCTTCAGAATAAAAAAATCAGCTACAAGTGTTTCGCAGCGATCTTCTCAAAAGTTGCCTTATTTTTCGAATTTCTTCGTCAGATGTCAAAGAAAATTTGAAATATAATAGGCCATGGTGTTATGGAACCTGGAGTACCAAACTTTTCGTCTGCTAGTGCAGCAGCCATCATCAGTGGTATATGCGTTGACTTCGGGATATCACCTTCACCCTTCGCATATATCATTGACGATGTCTGACAGAGACAAAACGTTCATTACTTCAGGTTTTATTATACCAAGGTGTAGTAGCCCTGATTTGTTCTTTTCAACAATGAGTTTGGATGTGAAAATCTAAATCCCTATACTACACCTTGTACTACATCGAATGTTTAGATAGCACTCAATAACTTTTAATATATATATATCATATTTCAAATTCTCTTTGACATCTGTTCAAGAAGAAAACTGCGAAATAGCTGATGTGTGATTCTGAAGATGGTCCAAGTTCTAGATCCCAGAAACGACATGATAAGCACCTTTTAAAATAGTTGGCTCTTGGGAGTTTACTGAAAAGAATAACGAAAAATAACATGAGGTCATTCTAAATGCAATATGGCAGACTGCCCTCCTTATAATATGGGTACTAAATGAAAGAGGAGTTTGCTGAAAACAATACAAAGAATGGAATGTCACACTGAATTCGATATGGCTGACTTCCAAACTTGACTATGTTCTTTCATGGATATCATGATATGGAAATCATATCAATGATACGGAAGGAAGCCAAGAATTCGTTTTCATCTCCTGAAGACACCAACTTGGTTAGAGGAACGAAGTCAGGTGGATTATTGCATTTCTGGTGATTAGGAAAAGTGCTTGTTTTGGATTTATTGTACGCCAGAGGTTCCAGTTTCACCTTCTTTAGGTATCATTTTGAAAATATACTTCTTTTGTGAAGAATTGGTAACTGGTGAATATTTTTTCAGTAGGAGTAATTCAAGGTTGCTACTACTTCAATTTTATTCAGAACATTTCTAAATCACTTCTCTTTTGACTGTTTTTTTGAAGTGATAACTTCTTATGGGAGGGTGAACCGCTTAGTTACCTAACGCGTTACAGCGTCAATCTGTCTGGTTTCCCTTCCTCTCACGCATATGACAGCGGAAGCAGGCTCCTCTCTTCTTGTCGAACATACGCTCAGTGTTTAGTGTGCGATAGAACTATATTGTTGACAGTATTATAAAAATCTAATCAGCAAGGAAATCTAAAGAAATGAACTTTAAATGTTCAAGCCCGTCTCGGATATATGTACACACTAGGTTGAATGAACTGACACCTATCAGAAAACAACTACTCCACTGGCTAACACAACGGCGTTGGATTATATCCGACAGGCGTCAGTGCAGGAATCTTCTCAGAAAATTTCCTGTATATGCAACTGACAATACAAGTGGAAGGGTCGACCTTCAATTTTGGAACGGGTACACTTGCAGACCGGTTTCGGGCTCCTTAGCCGCTTGTCAGTGCAATATAGTGACCTTCATCGACCTAAAGTCAATGATATTCCAAAATTGATGATCTACTCTTCCAGTTGTTTTGCCAATTGCATATGCAGGAAATTTTCTGTGAAGACTCCTGCACTGACGCCTGTCGGATATAATTCAACGCCGTTCATGGTATTAGCCAGTGGAGTAGTTGTTTTCTGATAGGCGTCAGTTCATTCAACCTACTGTGTAGATATATCCGAGACGGGATTGAACATTTAAAGTTCATTTTTTTAGATTTGTTTACTGCCCGTCTTCAAGCATAGCCCGCTGATTAATAAAAAAGCAATCAGTAAGGAAGTAATATTATTTTATTAAGTGAAACGTGGCTTAAAATGATACTAATGTTGTGTATTCACATTATTAATATCAGTATTAAATCATACAAAAGTAACAATTGGCTTATGGTAGCTATAATATATAGGTACACAAAATAATCAATATAAGATTTTATTAATAAATAACCTTTCCTTATATTATCATATTGATATACATAAAAGTAATAACCTAAGCTTATCTCAAGTTGAACAATTTCAATTTTAAATAGTTCAACTTAGATTACTTCAAGTTATCACTTCTGTCGGGCGTCCCGAGACACACACGTTTTCTTTCCATCCTAACCCTAATAAAATCTAGAAAAAAGACAAAACTACTAGTTTTCTTCAAAAATAAAAAATACACTGTCCTTTGATTGAATATTTCTTCATCTTTCCATTCCACTGACTATACCTACTGTAGCTGGACCATAAACAATCCTATCGGCGTTGTTTTTTGAAAACTTAGCAACTACGACTACCGCAATCTAAATGCGTATTCATAATTTCTGATGCATAAATACTTGTAATATCTTACGGTAGCTGAGATGCTGTTATCATCTGCCATCATTCAATTCTTATCATGATGGAACTGTCAGATCGGAATATTGCCTCTACTAGTACCTAGCTCCGAAGCTTGAAATAGTTTTCAAAACCAACCGGAACATAAAGTCACCGGAGTACGATGACACAAAGTTTACTGAAATCGATTTATACTCGGATGGTTAACTTATCACTTTGTTGAATTACGCTCTACTAACCAACCTCCCCGGCTTCGCACAGGTAGTAGGGCATACATGCCTAGTTTTTTTCTGTCATAGTGTCACGTCAGCGATATGTGAATGTTGTTTCAAAATTTGAAATAGGTATGGTATAATATATCCTTGAAAGTAGACAAAGGGCACAATATACTTTCTTGTAGACATATATAATAATAATAATAATAATTATTAGACACTCCAGCCCTAACGCAGTTCGAAGCTTTCAACAGAGAGCTTCGACAGCCTGAGCTCAATGAACTGGGCAACCCGATAACCCCGGATGACATTCGAAGGGCCCTTGTTGGTTCCAAGAACTTTGCTGCTCCAGGCCCAGATGGGCTGAACACTTATTGGTGGAAAACACTACCAAGTACCCACCGCCATCTGGCCAGAGTTTTCATCTCATGGCTGGACGGAGAGCAGCCGATTCCGGATTGGTTTGTCGAGAGGCGGACCGTTCTTATTCCCAAAAGCGGAGATTCGTCGATTCCTAAGAATTACAGACAGATAACATGATTGAATTCGTGTTATAAGTTGTTTACAAGCATCTTATACACACGAATTCTCACCGCAGTTGACTGAGTGTTCGAACGGATATATAGGCAGAGAGGGTCGAAGAGAGGAGTCGCTGGATGTAAAGAGAACCTGTTTATTGATAGATGTGTAACGCAGGACTCGATACAATATAAGCATAACCTCTCTATGGTCTGGGTCGATTACCGTGAGGCATTTGATACAATTTCGCATGAGTTCATCTTGCATTTGCTCAGATACCTTGCGGTACCCGACAAAATAGTGAGATGCATTGAACAACTGATATCACTTTGGTGAACTCGCTTCATCATAACATCCGGTCAAGCAAGAGTCCAAACAGGGTGGGTCACTTCCAGAAGGGGTGTATTTTGGGGTGATTCCCTCAGTCCCCTTCTCTTCTGTATCTCACTATTGCCATTATCCGTTGCGCTCAGAAATAATCGAGAGTATAACTGTGGCACCCCCGGAAACCGGAGGCACAAGGTCACCCATTTGTTTTATATAGATGATCTCAAACTTCATGCCTCTGGAGAGTAGTATCTTCATCAGTACTTTAGGGTGGTGGAAGAGTACACACATGCTATCGGTATGAAATTCGGGATAGAAAAATGTGCAATGGTACATCTCAAAAGAGGACGATGCGAGGACTATGAAGAGGATGTGCAGCTCGTAGATGGAAGCATCCTACACCATTTGGATGCCGGAGAGACGTATACTTACCTCGGGGTGGAACGACACTCACAAGAGGTAACAGCAGTGAAGAACTCTCTCCGCGGCAAGTATCAGCACAAACTTCGACAGATCTGATCATCGAAACTGTCGGGGGAGAACAAAGATGCTGCAACAAATATGCTTGCCGTTCCAATCTTACTCTACTCGTTTGGAGTAGTGAAGTGGACTCGGGAGGAGCTGTATCAACTCGACGTAAGGTAAGTTATAGGAGTTTGCATCACAAATCGTCCGTTCCACGGTTGTACTTCCCCGACAACAAGGAGGCCGTGGACTTTTGAGTTCGGAGTGTCTATATGACAGAATGGTACTGGATACAGCCTGAAAGGTCGTCAAGAGTACGGATCCCCTTCTCTGCATGATCCGTGACCATGAGAGAGCAGGAACTGGAGCATTTCTCTTTAGGGCAGCTGCCGTAGCAGCTGATGAAATCAGTTTAGTTTTCGACACTGAACGAGGTGACCACAACTCTGTCACCGAGTTGGAAACCGTTCAGCAAAAAACTCATATGAAAGACGCAGCGATCAGCCCACTTCTGCGGAAACCCAAGGATGAGCCAATGCATGGGGTCCTTCTTCAATAACATTGAAGAACTTGGCTTATCAAAGCGCCAGACGTTCGCTTTTCTCAGGTCGAGCGGGCTGAAGTCGAAAACTGAGGGGTTCATCATGGCTTGCCAGGATGGTGTCTTCAACACCTTAGTCTACCGCTGTCGTGTGATGGGTATAGGGGTTCCTGACACAAGATGCAGGGCCTGCCACGAGGCGCCTGAGACCCTAATTTATTTGCTATCAGCATGTCCAGCATATGCGGTCTCGGCCTATATCCATCGACATAACGCGGCCCAATTACCATCTACACTTTCACGGTATTGACGAGACACTGGTGTTGCCCTATGCTCCGGGGCATATTGAATCCGTTGTGAGTAACAAGTAGTGCCGAATTTATTGGAACTTTCAGTTTCCCACGCTCAGCCTCATACAAGCTAATGAGTCTAATGTAGCCCTTCTTGTCCACCGGAGTAAACCGATATTTGTCGTGAAGTTTTCAGCTCCTGGCGAGACCAATATCTTCCGAAAAAAGAAGGAAAAACGGATAAAATATCGAGATTTTCTCTCCGAACTCGGCAGACTCCACTCAGACCACTCTGTCAAGATGGTTGTTCTGATTATTGGATTCCTTCGTGGAATGATGGCCTCTCTACTCTCGAATATCAAAATCAAGCCGGTTGGCCGCACTAAGGCATAAATCTTAGCCGGACAGATGCAGAAGGTTGTTTTGGCTGACTACGCTTGCTCAGAGCACATGATTCACGGACCCAATAATCACTTACCCCACGGTGTAGGGAGTGCTCGTTGGTTGATAATGCTGGCGCGCCCTCCCGAATGTATCGGGGCTTCGGGGAATAAGGCCTGACCAGCGCTACGGTCTTCATTACTTCAAATCTACAAGAAATAGAGTACAATTTTGAGCATATACCATTGATTTAAATTGACAGGTATGGTTCAGTTTTTGTAACCGATCAACATTAATGAAATACTTGAGTGTAGGAAGAAATTTGCGATGCTAGAACAGTAAAACCATCAATCATTACATGTTTCGAACCTATACAGGTTCATCGTCAGCTAATTATTCAGAAATTCTGCAATGAAAGAAGGACAACATAACAATAGTTAATACAATAAAGTATGAATTACTTACATGAAGAAGAAACATTACGCATAAATATTACTAGTACTATGTTGCTGTGTATCGCTGCTGTTCCAATGTTTTAACAGAATCAGATTCAACGAACTTAGGCGTGCGCAGCGTTATAGAACAGTGCTTTAAAAAAAAAATTCTGCAGCGCCATCTACTGGCGAGTGGTTACCAACCAACCAACCAACAAACATCCATTTTTATATATTAGATACAGACGGCTCAAAAACCGAAGAAGGCTCATGATATGGAGTGTTCTCCAGATTACTAAACTTAAGTGGGAATGGGAAAAAATACCAGCGTGGTTCAAACAGAACTGGCTGGTATCTCAATCGCCACAAAAGAAATAACCAGGAAAGGAATTCCTGGCAAAAATATAATCTGAACTGCTAGTAGACACCAAGATTCAGCCAATGCCTCGTCAGATAATAATATTATCCTGTGGTGGGTCTGAGGGCACGAAAGGAGTGAAGGAATTCACTTTGCCGACTCTTTAGCAGAGAAAACGGCTGGACTAAGAATTTCAGGATCCAATGGCATGTACGGCCTGATGACTTTGACAATTGCGGAACCAGCCAAATATCACACCCATGCTCAATCCCTAGAAAGATGGAATGGAATCAAAGGATGCAATCTTGCCAGAATCACTCTGGGCAACCCTGGGAAGCTGGCGCCGAAGGAATATCTGCCGATGACCGGGAAAAACCTAAGCTTAACAGTAGGATTTCTGACTGGTCACTGTCAACTAAGGAAACACCTCCATATTATGGGGATAGTGGACACACCTCTATGCAGGATGTGTGAACAGGAAGATGCAACTGTCAGCCATGTCTTATGTGAGTGTCCGGAGTTATCGTCAATAAGGGAGTGTCTGGTCGGCGAGTCTTGGCCTACACCTGCCGATATAAAACAAATGTCTCCCAGTAATGGAGGATGTCACAAGCATCCGAGGATGATAATAAATTGTGGAGGCGACTTTGAGTTTTCATGCTTCGCTGTTGCTGAGTTGCTGTTTCTAGAGAGCATTATCTTTCAGTTTGTGTTTGAAAATTACTTGTTTGCATCATCTACACATCTTTGTATGGACTTAATTCTTTGAAACTGATTTAATCCTTCCTTTCTGTGATAGTTTCCCGCTTCTTTATAAAGACAGAGAAGTGGAAAGTAGAAAGCGTCTGACATAGAAGGTGCCACCAACCGAACTGGTAATTCAATCTTCTATAATATTGGTAATGAACAAAAATAGCGAAAAACCCATAGGGAATGAGATATTAGCAAGAAATGTGACCTTTGAGCTCACATTTTGATAGTAGTGTACACCCTATCATATGTAGGCTTCAAGACAACTTTAAGGATGTCAAAATACAAGCTAATACCAGACTCACACAAATTTCACTGGCATAACTGAACCATCATTCCATTCTAGGACGAAGTCTAAATCTGGCATGCATACAAAGGTTTTTTTTGAAGTTGCCACCACTTCAGTTCCAATTAATACATATCTAATTACATTTTTCAATATTTCACTTGGGGAAAAATTCAAAACAAGATTCTGAAATTTGTTCATTAAAATTTATTTTAAATACAAAAAAACGTTGTACCAGAACAATGATGAAATTATGAAAGTGTAAGCCTTGAGTTATATCAAATAATTTTTTTGATATCGTTAAAACACTCGACACAGTAATTGAAGAAGTTTTCAATGCTGGTTCAGAAATTTCTAAATTTACGCCATCTCTTTTCAGTTATATCGGAAATGAAATTCTGATTTTCACACAAATGAGTTTTTTCTGCTTATGTTACTCCTCACACAAAATGCGAAGACGGTGACTAGGATCTAAAAAAAAAAAGAATCAGTAAGTTGCAAATTTGAGAACTAGAGATAAGAAAGAGTTCCATCCATATCCATAAGATGAGAGTGGTTCGTGAAGACAAATTCTATCATATTGAATGAAAATGCTTCCCATGGTCTCCTACAAGAAGGTTAAAAAAACAGAAAACGACTAAAAATTATATTTGTACATTATGCAACAATGGAAGTCGTGTTATTTTTTTTAATCTATCTTACTTCTTACTCTTGCTCCTGCTGATGTAGCAGAGTATGGTCACCTCATTAGAAACACATTGCCATTCAGAGTAAAAAAAGCAGAAGTTACAAGCAATTAGCAACAAGCAATAGGTTTATATCATGCGTGACCACGGAACACAGACACAAGCTGATTTAAACTCATTGCTGACAATGAAGATGTGCATCCAGAGTGTTTGCCCAGTCCAAAAATACTTCTTTTCCCAATTATTCGAATTATCTTAAAGAAGAATTCGTGAAGGCCAGTGTCAAGTCACCCTCACTGTAGGTTTATCGACTGACACCTATCAGAGATCAACTACTTCTCTGGCTAGTACCACGAAGGACATTTGATTATATCCGACGGGTGTCAGTGCAGAATAAATTCTGCTCCTGGCGATACAACTACCGGAATCGAATTTCAATTATTGGAACGGGCCACTTGCAGACCGATTTCTGGCTATTTGGCTTTTTCTCAGTATAAAGTAGTGTTATCAATATGCCGTCAATGATTTCCCATAATCAAAAATCGAACTCCTTCCAGGGTATCATTCATCGAACAAAGTTGAAACGAACGACTAAACTTACGACCAACCAATCGCATATCCAAATGGCCCAATTCCTGGTATAAGGAAAAAAGTTCCACTTAGTCAGGGGAGTAGTTGTTTTCTGATTAACCTACAGTGTCGGTTGAGACTGGCCTGAATGAATTGTTCTTTCAGATAATTTGATTTAATATATGTGAAGTTCCGCAATTTGATTTAGTGTGACCATGTAAGTAGTTTATTAAAATATTGCAACAACCCGATGAAAACAAAACAGATATACGAGTTGAGGCCGGCTGTTTACGGATCAGAGTAGTACTGCTTCGAACAGGACAAAACTTTGCCCACTCGAAATATGCATATGAAACTTACTACATAATCGTCGGAAATAGGTGAAAGGTCTTAGTAACCAAACCCCAAAATAATAATATGTTTTTGTCTTTTTTTAAAATTGAGCAATTATATGAATATACATTTTTATTTCAGAAGCATGAATCATTGAAGACTTGTTGTATAAAATGCATTAGAAAATATCAGGCTTCCGTAAGCCCAACATTTCCATATTTAGTTGTGTATGTGGAAAACTATAAACTAACTCCACTGTCAAAAAACTACCACTAAGTTTCTCTTGACGTGGAAGAGTTATACTTGAACTGAGGAATTCAAGAATGAGAAGAGGCTAATTCAAGAGCTTGTGCTGTATTTGTTTCAAATCACAAATGTCCAGCAGCCCCAAAAAGTGCAGCAGTCATGGTCCTATACCAAAAATGCCTGTTTCGACTGCTACAGATCACATCAGTGGTGTTAGACTAGAGACTAGACGATGAATTCACAGTTGGACTCAAATATCTTCAAAGAAATTTATATTATCTGCTTGAGCTATCATGTAAAAATTGAAGAAGCTATACAGATAGTTGATCAAATCACTGGCATATACTAGAAATGATAACGGTCCCAGTATGGAATCTTAAGAAACGCCCGACTATATGTGGTGGAAACTCACTAATGAAATTGATTTTAATTTTACTATAAACGATTCACAAAATTGTCAAACGTGTTTCGCTGAAGCAATAGCTCCCTGAGAGAGACAGCAAATTTCGAGGCTATATAGGCACCTAACCATTCACCAACCAATACATAATTACCTTGCTGAATCCCTCACACAATATGCCATTATAGCCGCGACCAGCTGTAACAAATGTTAGCGTTAAACGTATAGAACTTTTTATAAGTACATTTTAATTTACAAAGTTGTTAGTACGTAGCAGATTGACAACAATACAACTATCAAATGGGCACGACATTCCAGCCAGATTGCTGATCTATTCCAAAGTAACTAAGAAAAATATTTTACACCGAAATTTGTAGATTGTAAAAATATATAGCTTATGGTTTTTTTGAAAACTTCAGTGGCATGATGAAACCAGAATAGAATAGAGTAGAGTAGGATAGGGTATGATAGGGTGTGGTAGAGTGGATTAAAGTAGAGTAGATTTGAGTAGAATAGGGTAGGATATGATAAAGTATCATACAGTGAGGTAGGTTGGGGTAGGGTATGGTGGTATTAGCGTATGATAGAGTGGGATAGGATAGTTTGAAGTAGAATAGATTCGAGTAGAATCGGGTAGGATACCTCAAAGAGTGAGGTAGGTTAGGGTGGTATTGGGATATCCTAGTAGTAGGGTAGTATACATAACTCCCTAACTGTGACATCAAAGTTAAAAAAGAATTTAATAACGATTGGCGAAAACTTCAATCACGATTGATGAAAGGAGTGAAAAACTAAAACTTACTTCCACTACTGCTACTCCCACGGCTATTCCTCCAATGATTTTAGCATTGTCCTCAATAAATATTTGCAACTCTACAGCACAATCTGCCTTATAACTCTCTAATTTTGTACAATTTTCTTCGTATTCACTTGGGCAACAACTGTATATGAGACGTTCAGTAGTTATATTTTGTGTTACTAAAGTATAATTTCCATTGATTCCACAACACTCCAACTGAAAAATAGAATAAACGTTGACGATTGGAACATATATTGAATATTATTCAACTAAAATCGAATAGAAACACCTACATATAGATGAAATTGTAGTCGTAACAAGGTTGAAACACCTATATAGAGTTTTTCCTGCATATGTGCCCTAATTTGAATCGGGTACTTCTGATTTTCCTTGATTGAAAATCAGGACCGCCTGCTCGGCACTGATGAGGTCCAAAAGGGTGGAATAGTTGTATTCCATTGGCTCTTGGGTTGATATAATTATCACAATGCCCAAGTTCTGATGAAAAAACTCAAATTCCTGTCTTTTATGTGAGACCTACGATTCTGTGTCAGACATTCATCAATATGAAGACTTGAAAATTTTGTTTGTGTCGATTCTGTTCTTACAAAATCAAAGTATTCGTTGTCTGCCAGCCTCCTTGAACGTGTAATTACTGTTTCTGCCACCGAGTGAATATACATACATATGTATGAAGGAAAATTGAAAAATGAATAGAGGAGCATTCATCCGACCCATCCACACTAATCAAATAAATTAACTCCTTACCTCGGTCTGCAATGTATTAACTATATCCAATTGAGCTTTTCTTTCTGGCACAAAAAGGTTCTGGTATAGTTTATTCAAATATTTTTGAACCTCCAAATCTAATTGTTTATCTCCGTTTCGGACAACTAAAAAGGCCAACACCACTAGCACCACTTGGACGATAAAAATCGTTATCGTAACGAAGGCATACTAGAAAAAATCTGAGTGTTAAAATCTTTGGTCGTATCTTAGTTTGAGAAAAATGTAGCTGATGGCGGAAATACGAAAAGTAAAAGTACAAGAACGAATATTTACAGTGTGTCTATTGTCAGTTGAACATGGGTAAGTAGCAATTTCTCACCGTTGTCAATAAACATCTGCTCTCTTTGACAGCTCCACAGCATCCGAAGAAAGAAACCAACGCTATGATTACTCCCACAGCTATGGTGAAGGAACTGACGGACATTATGTCCAGGCCAGCATTTTTGTTGTGGTAAATCACCCCAATGGCGATGAGAGCTATTGCTGCAATCTGAAAATGGAAAAAATATAGTCAATCAACTCATTTTACTGATGTTACGGATAGTGAAACCCAGTCAAAGAGATTGAGAGAGACCAATGCCTACATTTTCATGGAGGTGTTGACGCTCTGATTGTATTTAATGTACGCACAGTCTCCCATGAAAATACAGAGTTTTCCCCAATAAAATATCGATGCTTTTGGTTACTCATGGCTCTATTTTGGAAAAGAAAGCTATGAAAGTTCGTCCTAAAGCTCTCAAGTTTTGGACAATAGGCTGCTAATGTTTGTATGGCCTTGTATATTTTTGTGAAACGTAGTAAGCTTCTTCTATGTATCGAAATATACTGTCTGCTATACAATATGATGAAAATTATATGTTTTCAATCCTCACAGTTCACATACTTCATTTATTTTAAATGGGAAAGATCACAAATGAACACTATGATAAAAATAATGACAAGGTTAACATTTAAAAGAAAATCACTATATTTACATTGACACAAGTATATATTAAAACATTTTTTTATTGTATAAAACTGTTATCAACATAAAGAAGACAAATTATTATTATTATTATTATTTAAAATGCATATACACAAGCTAGAAATTGGTTTTAGGTCCAAATTGACCGGGTCTACTCGTGAAACTGCAGTAACGTTAGTTACAGATAAAATTAGTGTAAACACTTAGAATGTTTCACAGAACAGAACTACAGGAGAATACTCAAGTCGCTCTAAAAGCGGTGTCTGTGCGAAAGTAGCGATTCACATTGGATTTGAATCCCTGGAGATTGAATCCATCTGCAAAAACAATCTCAGAAAGTTTATTCCATATAAACGCAGTTCTGTAAATGGAAGATTTCCTGAACAGAGTTGAATCTCAAAACGATGGGCAGCCACAGTCCGTCGCATAATTCGGATATGTACCACTCTTAGTGGAATCACTTGAACACTTTCCGTGAAAGTAGGTACGTATGTAAGAGAGGCAAATCTACAACCTTTCTTCGATGTTCCAGACTATCAAAGTTTCAGTGGTCGTAATCTGGTAATTATGACTTGATAAAAGCGGTTTGTTGCTTTGTTGTTCCAAGGATATAATGTAGCCTTGATTTCCTTAAGTTTGGAAGCTTTTTGAGACCAGTGGTGATTCCACATTTCTACAATTTTGCAATGGAAATAGGATTTGAAATCCATCGGCAATACTTTCATACTGAGATTACATGATGGATATTCTACAGCTTCTCTGGCAAGTTTATCGGTCATATCGTTTCCAGAAATTCCAGTAGGTATGTGAAGGAACCCATAGGAAGGTTACTTTCCTGTTATCTAGTTGATTCATCTCCTCTTTAATCATATTTACCAGTACATGATGGGTATATATTTTCGACAAAAAAATAAGGGAGTTGAGAGAGTCCGTAATTATCAAAAACTCTTTACCAGGTGCCATTTTAATGAAGGAAAGAGCTTTATAGATGGCATAAAGTTCTCCAGTGAGAATAG
>WOGO01002837.1:0-15178 GCA_015342085.1 Leptinotarsa defecta | reverse complement strand
GAAACATAACAATATTGTTTTATGTACTTTCACTTTTCACGTATAGTATAACTACTCTTTAAGATTAAGTACTGTGTATCTCAAAAACCGTTTTTATCACCCCAAAATTAGTAGAAATTGACTAATTTAGTGTAGGAAACATTCAAAAATTTTTTTTTTGTTGTGTTGTGAATTGGATCAAAGAAGGAGTTCTCATTTAAATTATTCATAAAAACACATTACATCAAGAATACATAGAAGATTTACACAACACCACGAAAAGAAAGAAATAAAGACATAGAATACAGCAAGAAAATAACCTCATTGATAAGTACTTCAAAAAATTTCCAAAAATCGTTAATTTGAACAAGATCAGGTACCCAGGTACAACTCGCATAGTCTCTCCATATACTATTCCGTAGACTGTATCCAGATCACTCTATCGAGATTGTTGTTCTGATTATTGGAGTTTTTGATGGAACGATACCCTCCCTACTCAAAAAAAATGCCGGCTTGCAGCAGAAATCTCAGTCGAACAAATGCAGTCGGCTGTCATCTTTGCCTCACTGCGCTTGCTCACGGCACATGATTCTTGGATCCAATAATCACCTACAACTCCGTGTGCCCTCGTTTGATACTTCAGAAATTAGGGCACGATCAACGCAAACTAGGTTAAAAAAAAGAATGATAATGATATCAGCTTTTTGAAGTCATACAATGAAGGTGATTCTTCACAGAGAGTTGTGAAAATTGTGGATACATCAGTCAGATATTTAAAAAAACCGTGGGTTGGGGTACCTATCGGGCGGATAGGGGAACGGCCAAGGGACTGGAGGCCCTGTCTGGGAAGCCATTGTGGCCCACGGACTTGGTCGTCGGACTCCTGGTCGGTGACAGGAATAAGAAGGGTGAAAAGAACTGAAACCCCCCAGAAGAAAAAACTCTTTCCTTGCTACTGTTACGTGCCGGTTTCCTGCCAAGTAACATTAAATACACTAATATCAGTTCAGGGTTGCTTGTCTAGCTTTGATAAGGAGAATTTTATAGGAATTTACTATTATAAACAAACTTCGTACTCCAGAGAAAATATCCTTAAAATATCCTCATTCATTTATATGAAGAGATGAAAAAAATGAGTGTAGATGGAAGGCCAATATGTTACAATTGTCAATACTTACTTGGCATTCCTGTTTTGATGTTCATTTGGCGTATTTGGAAAAGTAAACAAAACCTAGATGTTGCCTTTGTCATAGGTGTCATTTGCTGCCGTTGTAGTTCGCAAGCCGGTCGAGAAAATTTGACTACCAAACTAGTCAAGTTTACTTCCTGGCGGTAAAATTTGATTCAGGCGAATTATGGAATAGCTGCAGCTGTGTTACGTAAAAGGTGACCGTTATGAACATCCAAACAATCACCTTGATCAATTATAGGAAGTCCAAAGGCAAGAAAGAGTGTTATATGAGGAATTTCAATAAATAGGAATTCGAAAGGCGGAAATAGGGGGTGGAGAGGAGGAAGAAACAAGAGGCCTTTCCTAACTATGTTAACAATTAGGAGAAATCGTGGCATTCCAAATTATTCTGGGGTTTGTAAGGAAAAGACTCGATAGTCCCCAAACAAGGAGTTTGCTGGTACGGGATCCCGACAGGAGGTCGGATTTGGTGTTTTGTCCTAGCCTCTCGAGACGGCCGCATCAGACCACGAGCCGCCATAGTTAGATTGCATTCAAGTTTAACATCACGGAGACAAGTCAAAGTTGCCAAAGAGAGTGTGTGTTTGGCGAGTCTTGGCCTACACCTGCCAATATTAAGGAGACATTTCCTAGTGACCTGTTCATCTTCCTGGAAAGGACAGGATGGACGATGACCTAGGAAGCCAACTCCTCGGGAAGATGTACAATGGGTCACATGTGGCCTAAGTGGTGGGAGTCTACACTCATCCTCCCTACTCTACAGATACCAGATACTGATAAAATACAATAGAATACAATGAAATGTAATGGCTATGAAAAACATTAAAATCGAGGGCTGATTAAGAGACCCCGTATCCATAACTACAGGGTTACCGCTTCAACGAATTCTTTCAGCGAGTAAAATGCTTTTTCGAGAAGCTATTTTGATATTACGAACAAAAAATGCAGCATAATCTTGACCGGAGATTTCAACTTCAATTTTAAAGCAGAATCACCCTTTTTGTCACAATTTTTGAACATACTAGAATCCCATACTCTTGAAGTCACTATTAATGAATTTACTAGAATCATTTCCAAGTCTGCCTCTTGTATTGATAATATTATAACTGATATCATACCTGATTGTCCCACAGTGGGAGTGTATGATCCATGTTTATCTGACCACTTGTGCTAGTTCAGTATCACACCCTTGAGTATAGAAAATACAGATATAATTTTCAGCTGATTAACGGAAAAAACAGATTTTAAAACAGATTTTTTAAAACAGAAGACATTACTCAAGCAAAGCATTAGAAAAATCCAGAAATTCTATAGCCCAGGTTGACTGGTGAATGTTTCATGAATCCTTGAGTGATATTGATGAATCAACGAACTGGCTCGTAGAAACATGCAGTGAAGTAACAAAGAAATGTTTCCCTCAGAAAAAATACAACCCGAATACACCCCCTGTAAATTGGTTCAATGATGAATTGGTAAGTAAGGGAAAACTTCTGTCAACTGTGAAGTTAATCGCAAACAGTACGGATGATCCTGACAACTGGTCGACATACAGAAAATTGAAGGCGGATTATAGAAACTCCATTATTATCTCTAAAAAAATGCCTATGATTTTTTTGTATTTTCTACTAAAAATATATCGAAAGATAGCAATATATTCTTCAGTACAATTGCTGACAATATTATAAAAACAACACCAAGTTTCTCTCTTACTACTTCTGATCTTTTGAGAAATTTACCATCTCCAAAATCAAGTTTCTTCTCAGCCCCAACCACTCTAGACGAGGTCATGTCAGATATACGTAAACTAAAAAAAAAACAGTTCAGAAGATGCTTTCGAAATAAATGCATTACTTATCGGATTTATTAAAAATTTCAAGAGTTTTGCCTTTACCAAAAAAAAAACCTTGAAACTATGGACAACTCTCGCACAATCTCAATAATAAACACGTTTTTTGAAATTATAGAAATTTTGCTCAAAGAAAGGTAAACACATCATATTCAAAAGAATACCTTCCTTGCCAACACTCAATTTGGTTTCCGCCAAAAGAAATCTACAATGAGAGCACTAGTGAAGGTCGTGGAGGACATTGTCGATGGCCTTGAAAAAAAGCAACATTCCATCCTTTCTATGTGCGATTTTTCCAAGGCGTTCGACTGTGTCTCACACGACCTACTGTTAGAAAATTATCTTAGTATGGGGTTAGAGGAACACCACTCAAATTGATGTCATCGTATTTAACAAAAAGGCAACAACTGGTCAAAATGAAAAATACATGAAACATGGAGTTCCACAGGGATCGGTCCTTGGTCCTTCGCTTTTTATCATTTACATAAATGACATTCGTCAGCATATGTTAAAGGATACAGCCACTATTCTTTCCGCTGACGATACGTCACAATAGTGACGAATAATTCGATTGACTTTGCTAGAAATTGGTTTTCTGCAAACTCCCTACAACTGAATGGTAAAAAAAACGCGACAACTGATTGTCTCCAGTAACAAGAAATACACATCAGGAGAACACTGTAAACTTCTTGTAATTACAATCGATGACACTCTCAGCTGGTACTATCATTCTCAAAAACTGAGCAGCGAGCTTCCCAGTACAATATTTCTCTTAAGAAGTTTGAGATATGTTGTAAGTCCCGAATCACTTAGGCAAATATATTTCGCTTTGTTTCACTTGCGAATTAGCTACGAAACCATTCTATGAGGAAATTCCAGCATTGCGCTAAACATCTCCAGATCACAGAAGAAAGCTATTCGTCTTTTGGCTGGAGTCGGGCTGGGAGAACACTGTCGTCCCCTCTTTACTGACACTACCATGCATTTACATATATCTAACCCTTTATGAAATACACTCAAACAAAGGAAACTATGCTGTTTCATCAGATCTTTACAAATACGACACGAGATCAGCCAAGCAAATAGCACTAAAACGATTCAGGTTGAATAAGTCGAAGTCAAATTCCCTCAATTTGAAACTTTATAACAAGTTGAGCTCAGAAGTGCGTTCCCTGAATGATAGACATTTTAAGGCTAATGTGAAATGTCTACTCCTAAAAAAATGTTTTTATTAGTGTAGAAGAATTTTCGAATTATTCTTTTTAATGTAATTGAAAAAAATGTTTTTGTGAATGATCTGATTGTTTTTACACTTTTACATATTGTCTCTCAATATTTTTTGTACTATGTGACGTACTGTAAACCACTGTGTGAAATAGTGAATAGGGTCTATCTATATATCTATGTACGTAGTCTTTACTATATTTATATACATGTACTAAGACATTACATCCTGACATGTTCCTGACAGGTCGTCTGTTGATTTTTGTTTCCAAAAGCCATATTGATGATCGCTCAAGATGTTACTTCCAAATATTTATTTATTAGATTTTGAAAGGTTAAACTGGCGAAAAAAACAGTTTGAAGTATTATGCACCAATTATCACAGCTTTATTTATTAGATTTGTTTATTTATTAGATTGTGGAAGGTTATATACCCAAAAAAACAGTAAACAGTATTATGCACTAATTATTACAGTGGCACTTCGTGTTATTAATGGAAAGATCAAGGACTCCTGCAGAAGAACAAATTATTAATTTTTTTTAGCTGCCGAGTCTGAGAGAGCTCCTTTGATAAGAAGTTATGTGCAAGGTCTGCCATCTTTATATACCGACAGCATTGGAAATTTCTACTCTCCTCGGGGATCCCCAGAAGGTTCTATGTACAGATTTGAGCAGACTCCCAATACATGTTCATTTTTACCTGTTAGCTTCTCAAGAGATCAGGTAAAAATTAGAGGTAGTAAAAATTAGGCCTAAAGTAACATTTATTTTGGTGATACATATTTAGAAAACTATTATGTCACTAGAGTACTTGTCACATTTTTCTTCCATTATATTTTTACTTTTACTTTACAGACTTCTTAAAACTCTAAAATTTCCATGCCGACTAATATATGTGTGTTGAAATCATAGTGGAAGGTCGTATCATTTCAGTTTATTCTAATGAATGTCTGGTTTTGCTTATGGAATCGAAAATTTAATCAATTATTCAAACCTCACATACTAACCATCATCTTCAGTTCTGAATTCTTCTTGTACATATTTATCTGTCAACATTAAAAATTATAATACACACCAATTACAATTTCAAATACCGTAGGATAGTTTGAAAAACTCTACTCCGTTGAGAGTATTCAGTTGCTTTATGATTTGATGAGATATGTTGAGAACTAAGGTGTAGATTTTCCAATTATTTTGATTTTCTATTCAGTTTAATCAATTTTTATTTCAATATTGGTATTTGCTTTTTGTTTGGTAATAATATGTTTTATTATAGGAGGAGAAATATAAGATCCTAGCCAATAAAACCCTTCAAGAGGCATGGGAATTGTTTCAAATGAAGGACTGGAAAGTTAATCGTCAAAATGAAAACGATATTGTATTTAGTGGGACAAATCGAAATGGGAAAAAAATATTCAAACTTAAGGTATGTTTTTCTATCACTTTTACAATTTAAAATGATAACTAAAGGGGCAAAGTGAGTTAAATTGTTGAACTACCACAAAAGAAAGTTGTTGAGATCAAACTATTGGATGAGATATTAAGGACACTGAATAAATAAATTATAAAATAACATGTTACTGTTACTAACACCATTACTTATGCAGAATGTAGCTGATGGAGTCATAGGGGTTTTATTGGGAAGATAAGAATGCAGGGTGCACATGTGAGCCAGACATGTCTTACTCAGAAGCGCATGGCACGCTTTCGAGTAATAGGCCAGTTTGAACAAACACTTAAGGCATTTCATGAGAAACAGAGATACGCGTATGTGACAAGTCAAACTGGCAAACAAAAATAATAATAATTGAAAGATAGTTATTGTTATACACGCTGATTACATCTAAAACAATTATTATGGAAAAAAATAATAATAAAAAATACATGTAATATATTGAAATATTAATGTCTCACAATTCAAATATTCGTCGATGGAGTAGAAACAGTGTCTTAATAGTGAGTGCTTAACTCTAGCCTTGAAACGGTTGTAACTCAGACCGGTAATGTCTGTTGGTATTTTATTGTATAAATGTAAGTTGAGTGATTTTCGAGCTGACAGATCCAGTCTATATACTTGATTGAATGATAAAATGAATCAATTTTAATAAATTATGAAAAAACTGATTCTGAATGTTTCTGATCACTTTTTTTTGATTATATGACTTTTGTAATTTTAAGTTATCCATTTTGTAACTACGTTTGTTTGAAGGTGGTTGAGAATATTTCATGGTGAATTTCATTAGTTCGGACTTCCATTGTCTAATATGATATATGTTCTTTCAGGGAATGCAAATCATATTATATCATATTAGACAATGGAAGTCCGAACTAATTTAATTCATAAAATAACTAATATAAAGAAATATAAATTATTTAAAATAATTTTTATTTGGTTTCAAATTGACTTCATTTGAATTGGTTTATTCTTGACGAAAATCTCTGTCCTCCGAACGCAATTTTTATATGAGAGAACAAAAAGAAGTCGCTTGGAGCTAGATCTGATGAGTAAGGTGGATGGCCAACAGTTCAAACCGTAATTCGTGGATTTTCGCCATGACAACCGCTGAGGTGTGAGACGATGTGTTATCTTGGTGAAACAGGATTTTTTTTTTCTGCAAAAGTGGCCGATTTCCACAAGTTCTGCCTTCAGCTTGTCAAGTAATGGTGCGTAGTATGCTCCTGTAAGGTTTTTTCCTTTTTGAAGATAATCAATTGAAACACTGCATGACTATCCCCAAAAACAGTTGGCATCACTTTCCCAGCTGAAAAAATAGTTTTTGATTTTTTTGGAGCCGGTTTTTCCTTTGCAGTCCACTCTTTGGGCTTTATTTTTGTTTCGGGCATATAATGGTGTATCCAAGTTTCATCTACAGTAATAAATCAGCGCCAAAACTCGGATTTATTGCGTCTAAACTGCCCCAACGTGGCGTTGGAAATGTTCATGCGAACACGTTTTTGGTATAACGTGAGCAAACGCGGCACCCAACGCGCGGACAACTTTCTCATTCCTAAATGTTGATTTAATATGTGACAAACAAGTTCTTTTGACATGTTCATAACTTGTGATGCACTGTTTGGAACCTTTGGTGTAGTATTGAATATTACTGGAGGTTTTCGCAAGTCCAAACCGTTATTTTAACACCTCGACACGTGTTTCGACCACCAAGTGATCATCTTCAAAAGGAAGACCAAAGCAGTTTTGATCAATTTTCAAGTTGAATCCAAACTCCAAGGCCATGATGTTTTTCGTGCAACCGTTGTGGCTGTGATGTAAAATCTTTAGATCCAATATGAGAATAATCTTTTGAGTTCTGTAACTACCATTATATAAAATGCATTGTGTAAAAGTTCATTTAAATAATATGTGACCATAACATTATGAATTGTAACTACTAATGAAATATTCATTACTCACCACAAATTAAACTCAAATGCATAGCTATGCATTGAAATATTTTCTTTATAATTGTACACTTTACCGTGTTGGTATATAAAAAAAACACAATCAACAATCGTCAGAAAAATAATGAATGAACCTCTTTACTGTCGCGTCCTAGTTGTGTGTACTATACCATTTAGAAATATTCTCAGTGAATCCCACTTGTGAGGAATGATTTTTCATGGTCTGCTGGGGTACACATACAGGCTGTCAATTTTAAAAGATCTCCACCTCAATACATATTTTCTTTTCATTGAATCGGCAAAACACGTAATTCTTGACTAATTGGTCGTTTACAAGAAACTCTATTCCAAAAACATAACATAATTGGTTTATTGTTTTTAATGTTATCATTCAATACATGATAGTTGATCAAATCAGCTATCATCAAATGAGAACAAGGAATAGTTTCCAGTATTGGTTATTCTGGACGAAAATATTAAATAGTGAAACATTTCTTGTGGTTAATAAAATAGATAGTGTTTCTAATAGCTTCATCGTGGATTTTGCATCAAATATCGAACACCACCAAGAAAAATTTCATCAATCTCAATGTAGTTTCATATGACAGTAGTCAATCCTGGTATAGTGAAATTTCTCATATTGTTAATTTTAACTCAATTTGTTTCATTTCAGGTACAATTAGATATCTCACCTGATCACCTTTTTGAAGAGCTATTTTTTCGAATTCAAGATCTTCCAAAATGGAATACTGCTATCAAAGAATCACAGAAAATTCAGTCATTTGATGAGCACACTGACATAACTTATCAAATATCTAAAGACGCTGCTCGAGGGTTAGTCTCTAGTAGGGATTTTGTCAATTTGAGGCATTGGTCAGTTATTGATAAGTGCCAAGTGATTTGCAGTTACAAAACAGAGCATCCATCTGTACCAGTTAATGATAAAATTGTCAGGTAAATAGTCATTATCAAATGAAAACATTCGGAATGAATACCTATTGTTTTTGATTTAGGGGGGAAAATGGTGTAGGTTGTTATGTGATAGAACCTACTGAAGATACACATAAATGTATTTTATACTGGATAGTAGATATTGATCTCAAAATTTGGATACCAAGCCAAATTTTTGAAAAAGAAATGGCGCAAATGATGTTCAAATTCACAGCTGATTTGAGAAACCACATATCTTCAAAAAAGACTCAGGAGGTAGTGTGAAGTGACTGAAAAGTACCAGGAAATATTTTATTTTTGCAGTTGTACAGTGTAGTTGGTTACACACGTCTATTTTAGAAGAAAATGTATTCATCCAGGACCAGTTTTAGGTAGGAACTCGAGTGCTGCCTGCAAGTATCTGACTTAAGTTGAATTTAAGATTGTATATTTTCAAGTATATTTAGGGTCTGGAAAGGTGCTATCCCAAGAGAAAAATATTCATGTGATGAAATGTAAGACTTTTTGAGACTAGTAAACTTCGATTTATATTATTTTTTCATATTTATAATAAACTACGATTATCAACTGATGTGTATAAAGACTTATAGAAAAACTTTTAGATTCTTTAAATGATTTTATACTCCTAGATGATTACTATCATGTAATTTTCATTCCTCCAAATGATTCAATTTTTTTTGACAAAAATTCAATATTCTTTAGGAATGCACGCTTTCACGGCTGGGGTCAATGTTTTGGTTGGTTTCCGGGTTTCCTATCGAGCACTAGCTGAGTTGCCGAAAGGGGCAGACCAAGAAGTCTGCAGTTGCTGAACATGCACTCTCCGACGGGAACACAAATTCCTGTTCGAAAATACCGAGAGGCTAGCAACGTAGAATCATTATTCAAAAAGAATGTATTTAGAAGCCGTAGAAATATAAAAACACCAAGAGAACTTTAACAGAAAGGAAGAGAGAGAGCATATTGAAAAGCACCAAAACAAATCCAAGTTATCAAAATCGCTCGGAAAGTACCCGTGAACCCTCTGTTACAGAAAGTGAGCAAAAAATCGGCACTATAAATGACATGGCAGAAATGAGAGCTTTTTTTTTGGTCCCTTAGGAGCTGTCTGACTTGTCCATTTAGTCCAAGTCTCCAGAAAACACTGCCACTGGGCTTATTGCATTTATTCTCCCATCTTCTCATGACACCCATTCCATCAGTCTCGTTCCCTGTACTAAGTAGTACAGGCTCCGTGTTAGATGTTCGTCATATTCTTCTGGACGTAATTTTGTACGTCCAGATATTGCCTGCCTCCTGTGATTCAGTGCCTCACGTTCGCATAAGATGTGTAGAGCTGTTTCTATTCCTCCGTTGCATAATCTGCAGCTGAGGTCTCCGTTGTACAGCTCCATTTTATTCAGGTGTCCTCTGAGCTTTTGTTTCAGTTGATACATCAAAAAGAGTACAAAAACTAACCAAAACATTCAATATTTTGTCGTGTTTTTTACATCTTTACAGACACCACTGTGAATGAATAATTTTTGTAGAATAAAAACACTGGACAGATTTTCCATGGAATAAAAATTATTACTTTTCCTATGCACTGATACTGATATTGATGTAGTTAGAACTGATAATTTATTTTAATAACATGAGTATCAATAATAAATTCAAAATTATTACTGAAAATAAATAATTTCTTGATGAAATGAAAATGTTAATAATATTCTATTCTATTTGAAATTGAAAATATTGAAACTTGTAAACACTGGAAGTATGTGGAACTATATCTCTATAGTTGCCATTTATATATTTATAACAGTTTATTGTAATGTTCATTATTTTGTAACTAAATACTTTTGAAAAGTAGATCATTTACTTTTTAAATTTTGAATTCACGATTTCTGAGTGATCCCAAACAAGTTTTCTACCTGTTATTCATTGTAAGAACTTGCATAATTTTCTAAGTAATCCTAATTTTTCATAAATTGTGGAGTTACTTTTTTATATTATGGAAATATGATCTCTTGGTCACTGTAATAATTCTCAGAGCCCGCTATGTGAGTCCGCTCACTATATTATTATACAGGTCGTTTCTTTTATCATGTGGTAACATTGCTATATTCTAAATCGTAACAGATACGAAGACTATTAAAAGGGAAAAAAGGTAACTGTCATCGGGAACTATACAATGGTCGAAGAAAATTTACGGGGACTCTCGCCCTGCTCCAGTTATACGGAGGAAATCAAAAATGCTGTTTTTCGTTTTTTTCGAATGGAATTGTTATTTCGGAGAATATCAAAAAATGGAAAAGGAAAATGTTATTGTATTTGAAGTGTACTATTACGTTGTTATAATATATATTCGATAAAACGTTTCGTGTCAACATGGCCATCAACTTTTTTTTTTAATACGGACCTGTCTTATTATAGATATTGATAAAGCGATAAATTCACAATTCAAGGGTATATTACATTTGATATTTTTATAGCGTTTCATTTGAAATAACTACCATCATCAGTGACAACAATTTTAAATTACAGTCCTGTCGTTACTTCTTTTGAAAATTGTTTCGATTTATTTAAAATATAATTCAGATAACCCAATAAACTTGACAGGTAGGTACCCTAACACAATGAAAATTCGTACTTTTTCATTTTGGAAATTTTTGTATTGCCGTAATCCTTCTTTCAAGGCATTTTTCTCCCTAATCAATTATAATTCATAGTATTTTTATAATTCCCAATCCTTAAATTAACGAAAATATCAGTTTTTGGTTAAAATTCGATTGTTGTATAATTTGGTATGATCATATAGCATCTCAATTCATTTACCATCTTGAACTCGTATGCTTTGCTTGGTTTCTATGGCAGGAAAAATGAATGCGTTGTTGATATCTGTTGAGAACTATCAGACGTTTATGAACATATCAAATATGTATTCAAATGATGAAAGGACTGATATGCTATTTAGTTATGCAAAATCAAATAGAAATCCTCTTTTGCCAAGGAATATGTATGATGAGCTATACCCGAATCTTCGTATTCCGAACATCCAAATGTTTAGACGATTAGAAAGAAATTTGATGGACTATGGTGCATTTGACAGAAACAAAACAAGAAACTGTGGGGTTACTGGAAGTGTGAGGAATCAAATAGATGTTATGGGTAAGCAAATATTACCACATAAAAATGTATACAGTTGAAACATCTTTTTTTCTAAATTTAGGATTGGCCAGTTACAAAATTTAAGCTAATCAAGATTGTTCTTTATGGGAAATTGCCCACGAAATGGTGACTTCTGTAAAATCCAGCAGAACTATTTTGAAAAAGAACAAATATAAATGGTAGAGGATACGATACAGGAGAGTACGATTTGCGAAGTGATGTAGAAATATGGAAGTTGAAAATATTTGTACAAAATCGAAATTTACCAATAATGGTTGGTTTAACAGAGATATACATTATAGGTTCAATAACCAATTTTCAAGAAAGGCTCGGAGTTAATGTTTGGTTGGGAATTGGCCCTTTCTTTTACGATGATCATTTGACTAACGAGTTCTTACCTTTTGACGTGTGATTCCTAACACAGTTGCAGAATCATCCCAGCTTCAACCAGATAAATTCTCTCGAGAATAATATCTGGTCGAGACAGGAATCGAACCCACGGTCTTCCGATCGTGAGTCGGGCGCACTACCACCTCGTCCAATTCCACATGCTAGAAAATTGCCACAGAAATTGTCTGGAACGACAACTCTTGTGCATTCAATAAAGTGGTCGTCAATTCGAGCATTTTATGTAGATTGCCATAGCTTTGATTTTTCCCTATTAGTTTGATTTTTCCCAAAAGTTCATGATAAAATAATTTTATTCGACCATTGTATTGTTCCCAATGACAGTTACCTTTTTCCCATTTAATCGTCTTTGTATCTGTTACGGTTTCGAATAGAGCAATGTTACCACATGATAAAAGAAACGGCCTGTATGTATCGCATGTGTATTACATGCTTAAATTTTAATTTTTACCATAGAACGAATAAAAGTTGGCCAGCATTGCTCTTTACATCCATATCAGGAATGAAGACTATTCAATATTTGATAATTTGTAATTCACACAGAGTAGGGATAAACTCAAAAAATGTTGTGCAAGTCTTCTGTTCAAGAAAGAAAGCAATCAACCCCATTTTCAACAGAAAAACAATTGAACATCGCGTTTTTGATTCATTTAATAAAATTATTTTTTTACATAGATACCCTGTATATTTCAACCTCAATCGATTGTCAACTCTTACTTCATGAATTTAAAGTAATGGGGTTATGCGCCTTTCCGTCAAGGTTACCATGGACTTTGAAATCAATACAAAATATTAAATATTGGTTTCAATATTTGCATATATTTAACTCATTGATTCTACCAGAAATATTGAGAGTTGATTGTTTTTTTTTTGGTAAATCTTATGTTTTTCGGTGTGCTGAATCTGAAAGTGGCTTTGATTTTGTCATAGAACGTCATGTTTTCTGACAATGTAGGTATTTATGTTAAACAAGCTATCATCTCAAAAAAATTAAATGAAAGACTGATATTTTTTTTATATTTGTAATTGCGTAACAAAATTGATTTTTTTATCTGAAATACATTCAGTAGTAACCACTAAACAAATTCCTTTTTCGCAGAGGCATTCCTTTAGGTATATTTTCGTTTGTAGGAAGTATCTGGAGGATATCTCAAAAGCGTTCAACAGTGGTCTGCCATTATTGAGACGCTCAATTTTCTCCGGTATCTTTTTTTCATCTCTTTAATATATTGGTGCAATGAACCTTTTTCTAGAAGTACAAAAAATCACTCACTAGCAGCGCTAGTAGTTCGGTAGGGACAAACACTGCCTAATCCTCATATAAACATATTATAAAGTACAATTAATGTGAAATCTTTAATGGCGCTGGTTCATTCAATTATAAGAATAATAAGAATTAAAGGACCAGGGAGATCACTCCCAATCAATGCAAAATGACGACGAACAGTTGGGTCCACTCACCTGTTGTTCTGTCGACGGATAGGATGTCCACAAGGCTTCGAATGTGTGTTCTTCTGCTGCACAACACTTTAGAGTTTCAATTTTACACATATAGCAATCATATAGCTAATCACAAAATGCGGGAAAAATACTTTTAAAGCGGAGTACCAATTTGCGGAGCGAAAAATGGCCGTATTCCTTCTGCTTCTCACCGCGCATGTCTGAGTTTTCCCCAACTGCATTTGCGCGGTGAAAGAATCCCGTGTAATTATAGGGAAAAATAATAATAATACCCAAAAAATAAAAGTGAAAATTTCCTCACTCAACCTTTAGGAAGGTAATGAAACAAAAATAATACTAAACTCAAAAAATAATATGATAAGGTGAACCGTAAACAATGAATAAGTCTCATATTAGAAAAAAAAGTTTCAATCAATGAAAATCTATTTACCCTCATGAATCAAAAACATTAGAAAGGGAATATTTTATTTCGGTATGACTACAAATAGAAAATGAACAAATATTCTTAATTGAAAGTCATTAGTAATCTCAAATAACAGAAATGCAAAATGCAAAAAACCAATAGTTATTTTGATTGATTAAATGACTGTCATCTGAAAGAAATTTGTTTTGGGAACTCATGTTTAGATTTTTTCATATGCAAATATTTGGTTAGATTCTAAAAATAGTTGATATTTCAATCTTGTTATACACTATTTGGAACCTTTGATGTAGTAATGGATATTACTTTTCCCAACAACAAATCGTTATTTCAACACTTGTTGCGATCACAAAGTGATCGTCTTCAAGAGGAAGATAAAACTGATCTTTCTCTTGAACTTGATCACTTGGTGATCGAAACATGTGTCGAGATGTTGAAATAATGGTTTTGTGTTGTTGTGTTGTTTGTCTAGTTATATTCGATATTTCAATCAATGAAAGGTCTGCACCTCTACTATGTATTAAAGTGAATATTATGGTTGTTCCATACAAAATAACGAATGAATTGTATGAATATAAAAAAAATCGTCAAAAAAATAGTTTTTTTTCTGAAAAGGACACATAGATCATCTACCGGTATTGAATAGACTTTACAACCTATTCTCATATCTACCAAATATACACAAAATATTTCATGAGATTTGGTCGAGCCGTTTCAGAAGAGAGCGACCATAAACACTGTGATACGAGATTTTTATATATCAGATGAAAATTCAATTTGCTTAAAAATAACTAACAGTAACTGAACTAATGATAATGAGAGTTATCATACTAATATTGAATATCATCATTATTTCAGTCCACAAAAAAATCAATATTTGAAGAAATTAAAATATAAATTATCAATACTAACTCACCAAGTCACTTACTCTATATTCTGTCACAATTATTATTCGATTTCATGGTATAGAATATTCTGTATATGTTTTTGTAAAAGCTGAATAATGAATGTTTGATGCACTGTTTGGAAGCTTTGGTGTAGTAATGAATATTCCTGGAGTTTGATCTTCCTCTTGAAGATGATCACTTACTGATCGAAACACGTGTTGAGGTGTTACAATAACGGTTTGGTGTTGGGAAAAAAC
>WOGO01002836.1:0-15178 GCA_015342085.1 Leptinotarsa defecta | reverse complement strand
CTAACAGTTTTTTGTACTGGTACAGATACGTAGATGATATCTTAGTATGTTTTACTGGTACCGATAGGCAATTAGGCAAGTTCATTGAATATGCCAACTCCATCCACCCGTCAATAAAACTCACCACTGAGAGGAAGGTAAATAATTCAATAAATTACCTTGACTTAACCATTACGAAAAATAACAATAAACATGAATTTGCAATTTTCCACAAACCATCTTACATGGACATTATCATACATAATTCCTCCTCACACCCTTACCAGCATAAAGTTGCTGCATTCAATAGTATGCTTCACAGACAATTGAATATTCCACTGCTTGAGTAATTTCTAGAGAGATCTGAATTTGATTAAACAAATCGCAGTCAACAACGATTATAAGGTAGATATTATAGACTCCAGGTCCAACCAAATTCAAGATGCGATAATGCCAGTTATAGGACGTTGTCACATTTGGGTGAACCCACCAATAATATTGCCCGTTTTTTGAAGAAAGAATGCGTAAATGTAGCTTACGGAACGAGTAATAGTCAAGTAAATTTATTTAAAACAATAGAGAGAAAACTTCGGTGTCGAATAGATCAGAAGTATATAAGCTGACTTGTGGTTCTTGCCCAAAACTGTATATTGGTCAAACAGGAAGAACATTCAAGGATTAGGGTAATTTACTGAATGATCAATTAGAACTGAATAACTCCCTATTACTGAATTTTTTTCAAATGTGGAAACTGGGACATAAGCTCAGGTAGTTTAATTCATTACAAACTCAGCTACTTGAAATGTAGGTACTTAAAATTGTAAAATTGGGTATATTGAGCACTGAATATGTAGAATGTAGAATATAGTTAGTGAAGACACGCCCAAAGAAGCCATTGTATAGCAAAACACGTGTTGCATTTTTGTAAAAGTGTTTAGTGAAAATCTAACAATAAAATGTTTTTGAATACGTTAGTTATGGATGTTCATCAAGTATCGGCTAATTCTAGTATATAGCATAGGACACCGTTAATCGAAAACTGCTGCGGAAACTGTTCTGAAAACTTGATTGTTCTCTCAACACAAAGAGGCGAACTAGATTTCTGCCTATGATTTTATTATCATTTATTCAAATAATGTATTCATTCATAAGTCTGTGTTGTTTTGATATCCCTGTACCTAGTTGGTCACCCAAATAACTTGTCATTATTCCACTGATTATAAGTATTTAGACTGTGGAGGACGTTGATTGCCGAACAGTGAACAATATAAATCAGTCCACTTCTTCTCCTGAAGATGCCAACTTGGTTGGTGAAACGCGCGTCGAGAAAAGTGTTACAGTGATTGTTTCATATTTATTCTTTGCCAGAGGTACCTGTCCTTCCTTTAATTATAAATTATATTATATCATGCAAATAAGGAGTTGTCGAAACATTCAAACAAACAAGTTCCTGGTGAATCTAAAAGTTATACTTCTAGCCAAATAGAAAGAGCTGATACCATATTAAATAAAAATCCATAAATAAAATCCTTATCATTTGTTTAAAACTGAATTGTTCTGTGAACATGCATGAAAAATAAAGTTGATTTTTATTATGTTACTTTTCTCACGAGTTTTCTTGTCGAATGAGGTATATCCTTGTCTAGACTTGACCAAAATGGCGCAATCTCTAGTCTTGTCAAGACACGATTTTTCAGGGAGAACATTTCTCGTACGTGTTAGGAATCACACGTTAAAAGGTAAGACTTCGTTAGTCCTTAGCTCGCACAAGTTTCTCAACTTCTGAGAGTTGTCGTTCATATGGGGGCGGCAGCTGATTAACGGAAAAACAGATTTTAAACAGATTTTAAACAAATTTTTAAACAGACAGGATATGAGATTCTCTTTTCTTGATAGCAACATACTGCACTGTTAACTACATTGTAAACCATAAAAAGTAATAGCTGCTTTTGTAACAGTCCAAAATAAGTTCCTTGCACAGCTTCTGAACTCCCTAAAGTGCGATTTTCCATTCTACTATTTTAACACCATTGCAGAAAATGTTGATTGCAGAAATAACTCGAATAGTGACTTTGCCTTCAACGTATTTCAAAACCCGTTTCAATTGCTCTGGCAAATCACTCTTTTTTTTTCGCAATACCTAATGTAATCCAAATAGAGTTGATAGATAAAGAGCAAGATATCTCAGGGGAATTTGAAAAATGCGTAATAGGCGATTCTCTATATGGTAATTCGCCGTGTGTAATATTTTAATTAGTTCTGAATAGGAGGTGTTTGTTGCTGGAGTGAACAGTGTCGTACAATCAATAAAACCAGTAATCAAGCAGTAAATTAATTATTCTTGGTTTTTTTTATGAATCTGTAGGAATTATATTCGTACAAACCAGAACAGCTGTATGGTTTGCAACCAACACCATCAGATGATTGTATTACTGTAAGAATTATATTCGCACAGACCAGAACAGCTGAATGGTTTGCAACCAAGACAGTACCATCAAGATATGATTGTAATACTGTAGTAAATATATTTCCACAGTCCAGAACAGCTGAATGGTTTGCAACGAAGACAGCACCATCAAGAGATAATTGTAATACTCACTATGGCTTGCAATCGTATCCTGATGTTTCCATATTGACTGGTAAAATCTGTGTAAACAAGGACGATTTGGAAACAAGAAACGGCTGTATTTATAAGGGCATATAACGGTGTGTTAATAATCTCGGGCAATAATTCATTCCAGGGAATATAAACATCTTAATTAAACCCTAGATTCGTAAATAACTATACGATGAATATATTAATAAAATTTGCATAGGCGTTGCCAAACAGAATAAATATATGTCATTATTATTACCAAATTTGTTCCAATCAACTGTTAACGTTATTGAAACTAAAACTTGTTGATCAGAAAATTATAAAATAAGTTAACGATAAATAAAAGTACTAGCACGCCTCTGATCTAACGTAACAGCATTGCATGAAATGCAGATGATGGAATTAATAATTTCATGTACGTAATCTCGATAGAAAAAGATGGAGATGATGAGTCTTGTTTGAATTGCTACCAGAAAAAGTGAAAGTTTAGCGGTCGTAGACGCAAAAGGTCGCCACAATGTTCTTTGAAGACGGTCGCGGAGAGGATATGAATAATTAGCAGTCATGCAACTGCGATCTTCAGAAAATACGTAATTTCTATTTGCACGTAATGCACAAGGTGGCTTCTTTTCGATAAAGTTATATGAGCATTCAAAGATAAGAAATTATGTGTTGGCAGTGATATTGATGATAAATTTTGCCTTCAACATCATATTGTTTTTCTAAAGATTTGTTTCAATAAAAATAAAATAGGTATGTGGCGAAGAATGAATCCTAAACAAGAACTGTTCTCAAACACCAGAACTACAACACTATTCTCGAAGCTCGTTTAACCAAACATGAGCTAAGGTGGACTGATTTCTAGCTCTGAACCTGGCCTCTATTAAAGATTTTGGGTATGAATAAAATTTAAATCAATTTCAACAAAGCGATTCATATAAAAGTGAACAATGAGCCATTTGGAATGATACGTTTACGTATTGATCGCATTTTTTAAGAAGTTAATGTGAAAGTAGCCTTTTAAGCGTCTTGCTCGCTTCAACGAATGTTAGGTAACGCTAAAAAAATATGCTGGAAAATGAGAAGTCGAGGTTATATGAAATAAACTGTGAGAAGTGACAAAAATATATCGGTCAGACTGACCGAACTATTGAAACTCGTTTCAAAGGACACGTAGCACATATAGGATTTCGAAGACCAGAAAATTCTTAGAGTCGCTAAAAACGCCTTATAGGAACCGCCATAGAATAAATGAATTTCTTTCCGAAATCACTGATGTGTACCTTGTTAGATATAAATAGAAGTCAGTTTTCTTCATTTACTGAAGACGCCAACTTTGTTGGTGAAACTAGCGTGGAGAAAAGTATTTCAATTTGGGTGTTTGGGAACAGTGTTTGTTTTGGATTAGTTTCACTGATAAAAAACCATCAGCTAATAAGACTAGGTCTTGCTTGAAGCAGTTCAAGTTGAGAATGAGTAAATTAAAGAATGGACACTTCCCGAAATAATACAAGGGTGGGTGTAGCAAAATTCAACAATAACCATTACCAGTCCCGGAAATCATCAAATATGTTAAAACCAGCGAAAATGATAAGAAAATATGTAATGATTCAGATGACAAAGCCCAAAACACCGTTTCTTTGTCAGTGGAAAACAATCAGATTGTTCATATTTTCTATTGTTATTTAGCTAGAAAAATATACAATACACAAAATAATCAATCGCTCATCTAAAAATTTTACTTTCCGAAAAATCTTTATTAACAAATATCTACAATTTACAGAATTATATTGAGATATCTCGTTTATTTCTATTTATGTGATGAACTGGCTTTTCCCGTAAACTGAGTTTAAGAATGCCACGAAACGATAAAATTTTTCATGTCCATGAGGTCAAATAATGAAAATGTCGTCGACATTACTCAACCATAATTTCGGTTTTATTAGGGCCGGGGCCATATACGAGTATAGTACTCGAAAATAGAATGATTTTTATTCAAAAATGCTTCTCCCAATCATAATTAATATGCCTTCGATACCACTGGTATGCTATTGTTAGGCAGTTAATAATAGTCCATTATTCGCGCAGTAAATTATTCTTGTATGATCACAACAGCTGTGTTTTAAAATATCAATTTCAATATGAATATATGAATATGTTGAAATAACTTTCTCAGTGAATTACAGGAAGTACTTTTTTATTACCGTACATTACCGCATCCCACGTTATTGGGCTCATGAAACTTTCTGTTCGGATGGTATTGTTCAAATAAGTTTGAGTATTCTTACACAATTCTGAATAAGATCAATCTCTAGATGAAGTTCAGCGTTATGTGTTGCATAACACGGGTGTTGGTCATAATCTCAACAAACCTTATCCACCCTAACATTTTTTCAAGAATGCTTCAACTGCCAGTTTGAATATCAATCAATACTTTGGTTTATTTGTCCAATTTACAAATACAAATATAGAATAATTTTTGTCCATAAATGAGCAAATGTTCGATAAGTCCACGGCATTTGTTTCGAAAGAACAAATTTCAACACAAATTTATAATATACAAGTGATAATATAAATAAAGTATAAAATAAAATAAAATGGGGCCTTGTTGAATATACATATTGTCCCTGAGAATTTTGTACTATGATTATGAGGAAATATTTTTTTCAATTCTCAACCAAATTGCTGATTTTGCAACGCGGTTCATTAAAAATGAATATTTTTTTTTAATAATAGTTGACCAGAAAAGTATCGAATTTCCTGGGAAAGTGTATTGTACATTATAGGAGCAATATATGTCAATGAACGTTTTCCCATTGACTTGTGTATTACCTAATGGTATAATATATTACTTTTTCTGGCGGGTACTGTGAGTAAAACTAGTTTAGGAGAATTGTCTTTTTATACGGTGGCACTTAATATTCGTATTATAATAAAACAGCTGATGAATTTCAATTACATGGGAGTCTGAATAAACAGCATCTGAAGGATATCTTGGTCCTTTAGAGAGGAGCAACCTCAGGAATCTTCTCTACAACACTTCAAGAGGACGAATTTGTGTTTTCAGTGCCCCACCCCAAGCAACGATACCATAATGCAAGTGGCTCTCAATTAATGCGTGAATGCCAAAAGTATTTTTCCCAAAGGCTAAGATCTCTTAGAGAATTTTCTATACAGCTCAAATAACTGGTACGAGTTCTGAGACAGTTTAAAAATAACTATGAAAGCTATTCACAATATTGGTGGCATCGGTTTCGAGTTCACTACCCCAATAACATTTGCAAATAATGAACACTGAACCTGTGACTGAACCCTGTAGCATTCCAAATGACACTTTAAAATTATCAGTTTTGAATTCTTCAGATAAACCAAATGAGTGCAATCAAAGGCGGATTTTTGCGCAAGTAAGGAAGATAATTATCCCCCTTCAGGCTCAATTTTTCTGTAATTGTAGGTATACTAATTTGCAAAAATAATAAATTAGTTCATTTTACCCCCAAAAGTTATTGTTATATTAGTCAACCAAAATACTCAAATACCATTACAAAAGATTGATGAATCGATATTATAATAGTATATTTTTTATACTGATAATTGAAAATAGAAAAAATTTTATTTTTTACCTAAGCATAATCGTTTGATGTTTCAGGTTTCGAATCCAAAGCCCACAAATACGGAGAAGATGAAGAAACGTTCTCTCTACAACGTGCCGAAACCGGAGATGCAAGGATAAATCGCGAACAACAAAGCAACGTCATTAACCAAAGGAAAGAACCCCGAAACTACAACCCTAAACCCAAACAGCATAACCAAAACTACAACAACGAGAAAGATATTTTCAAAGGGTCCAGCAGCTCTAACTTCTACAACAACCGTAACAATGGCAAGGAAAAGGACGAAGACTATGACGATAACATAAACTTAAATCAGGATAGAGATTATGAACAAAAACGGAAAGTAGTGAGAAATAAAAATCGCCGGCCAGTACAAAATAATGATAACAACAGAAACCAGAATGGGGATTACAACAGAAACACACAAAATAATGACTACAACAGAAACAGGAACCAGAACGGCGGCTATGATAGAAATACTCAAACAAATGACTACAATAGAAACAACCAAAACAGTGAAGTGAATAACCAAAAAGAAAATGACTTCCCTGAAGCTCATACTAGACGTTCGAGTCCTGGAAGAAACACTGGCTTTTCCAATAACTTCGCTGGCAGCAGCTACGTTCCCACTACAGCTAGATCCACTTCAACAACCCTCAATGCTGAACAGTACTCCACCGCAATCACCAACTACAGAAGCAGGAACGGTCAAAGGCAACGTCAGTACATTGACACCGAAAGTTCTTCCTACACGGCAAGTAGCCCTGCTCCGTTCCGACAGACTCAACAATACAACTCTCCGCCAAACAGACAGAATAATAACGGGCAGTACCATAGCACCACACAAGTACCCCAAAAAGAGACTGAAAACTACCCGCAGAAACCTAAGCAAACGACGGCTTTCGATAACTACGACGTTCCAAAAGTGAGAAAAGTTGTAACCCCTGTTGCCCAGAACTACAATGCGCAGTACGACACGCCAAAAACAAAACAATTCAGTAGCACATCTGCGCAGTCTTATAACACGCAATATGAAGCGACGAAAAGTAAGTTTGATAGTACCACTGCTCAGTACGAGGCGACAAAGATAAAACCATCAAGTACTACCGCACAGAAGACTGAGAATTATCCTTCCAACAATCCTAAATATAACGCTTTCGATAAAAAGCAAACAACACCGGTAAAATCAGAAAATTTCCAAACCACTCTCAGTCCAAAACCGTTCACTCTCAACAATTTTCCTACTACTTTTGCACCAAGGACCAACGCTGGTTATACTCAGATAGCTCAGCAGACAATCAATTATAACCGTAAATCGAGTGATCAAACTACCCAATATGGCCAATCTACAGGTTCTAGTCAATTAGCGAAAAATAGTACTCCTAGAAGTTCGCCTTTTACGCAGTATACCCCAACAGTTCCTAAGTTGAGTTCCACAACGCCAGTAAGCAGGTGAGATATTATTTATTAGGTGATAAATATTTGCACACATTCCATACTGGAATATTCCAAAAACAACCCACATTGGATTGGATGCACGTTGTTCAAATAATTCAATAGTAAAAATAAATACACAAAAGTGAATTTGGAGAGCATAATCGTTTTGATTGTATTTAAAAATTTGTTGGTAAGCACTGAACAGTGAAAATCTCACAATGAGTTACTTGAATTCATCGTGAACTTTATCAACTGCAAATAGTGTATATCTCATAATCTGTTCTGAAAAGAAATCCAAACTTGACCGACTTCATTAACACCAATATTTTTTTCTGGGGCCCATTTCGCTTATATCGCTTTTACCATAGACATGTAGTGATTCAACAAATTCCCAATCAGTATATAGAAATCAAATGGGAACTTATTTCGAGTATGAGTATTCTAGATAAGTCAGAAGTGCTCACCTCAATCTAAGGGGTGGCTGGGGATGAACAGAAATGTCCACCCCAATTTACCGCTTGGAATGAGGCTGGACATAGCAGATCACCTCCAACAGCAAGGACACTTCCTGTGGCGGGCGCCAAGAGCTTCGCCTTGAATAAAGGCAAGGAGCCGGCTGCCCCTGCAGGAAAGCTCCCTCACTTGTACACCTCCACAGAGGGAACCCCGAGAAGGTTGAAGAAGCCGCGCAACGACAGTAATATTGCTGCACTTTATAAAACCTTCGCAGAGGCCACCGTGAGATACCTCAAGGTTGCCAAAGAGAGTGTGTGTTCGGCGAGTCTTGGCCTACACCTGCCAATATAAAGGAGAGGTCTCCTAATGTCCTGTTCACCTTCCTGAAAAGGACAGGATGGGCGATGACCTAGGAGGACAACTGCTCGGTAGGATGTACAATGGGTCACATGTGGCTTAAGTGCTGTGAGTCTACACTCGTCCCCCCTACTCTACAGATACAGATATTCTAGATAAGTGCTGAAAGTCCAATTTCTATTTTGAAAGATAACACTGGAACCTCTGGTGTAGAATAAATCCTAAACAAGCAATGTTCCCAAACACCAGAACACTCTTCGAAGCAAAAATTACTTTCCAATGACTTGGGTCAGATATGTAGATGATTTATTTGCGATCTTTAGCACAAAGAAATCTAAGGACTTTGTTTCAACGCTCAACAACAGATCCACCGATATTGAGTTTATCTATGAAATTGAAAACAACGAGGAGTTACCATTCTTGGATGTCTTAGTGATCAGCTCATACTATTGTCCACAAGAGAAAATGGCAGGACTGAACTTTCCTGTCCTTGAGTGGATAAAAGATAAGATATTGAGAAGCTGACGTAGCTGAAAGGAACGGGTATACTTCAAATATAGTAGATAAGTTGGTTAGGAAACTTAAATTTAGGGAGAATCTTCGTAAATATTCGATTTTTCAAAGTTCATTGCCCTTCCGTATAAACCAAGAAACACTAACGGATTAAATTGCATTTTCTCAATGGATGGAAAACTTTAAGAAGTTGAAAGTATCCTTCAAAATTTCATGCCAACTTTAACAAGTTTGGAGTAACAAAATGTTGGGAAATGAAGTTTGAGATAAATGTAATAAGCACTAAGAACTGTCATAAAAAATATATCGGCCAGACTATTGATACCTACTTGTTTCAGCATATATCAGATTTCAGATCAGAACGCCGTAGAATGAATGAAAACTGTCTGAAATTATTGAGATCAGAACATGACATGATGCTTTCGAAATTCTGGAGATAGCAAAGTTTGGCAAAAGAACTATGAAAAATGGCGATAGTTCCATTCCAAACAGTCCATTATTCACCTTTATATAAATCGCTCTGTTGAAATTAGAGGCAACTTTCATGAAAACGTTTTGCACAAATTTTTATTCGAAATCATTTATGTTTGTCGGAAAGCGAAAGTGTACACTGTTGAATATAAATAGTGATCAGTTTTACAGTTAGGAATTATTGTTCTTTATCTTTTGAAGAGCCCAACTTGATTGGTGAAACGCCCGTCGAGAAGAGTGTTGCAGTTCTGGTGTTTTGGAACAGTGCTTGTTCTGGATACAATTTTTATGCTGAGATTATAGATGTTCATCTAGTATCATCGGGTTCCATTCAATCCCTAAAAAGAGTCAACTATTGAATAAAAATAATAATACAAAAAATTTCGGGATTGGGATATATCTTTTGAAGAATATTCATTTCCAGGCAACTTGGATTTATTGATATCTTTCTTGGATATCTTATTTTGAAGGCTATTCATCTCCATATTTTTACAGAAATCTTAAAGACGATTATTTCATATTCAAGGATATTTCGACCTGAATAAACTTCTTAGTAGCCATGATGTAGCCATGATGGCAACAAATATGTTGCAATCAGGATTCTTTTGTTTTCAGTTGTTGTGTTTTATACATTTCCTAGAGATTTTTGTTGTTGTTATTATTCATTTTCATTTAATTATTATTGCAGGCACTATCGTTTACTATCTCAGCAATTGATCAATGATTTTTATTTATTTTTCTTCAATTTTAATTTTATTGTTGAATTGACAATATGCCTTTGATATCTTATTTATGAAATGTTTTCAGTATAAATATCCTTATCTTTTTTGGTGTGAATATTTAACATTCAAATTCTCCTTCGAATAATTTCTCATTGAGCAAAAATTTGAATGCTTAGCTGTAAAATCATACTATAATTAACTGAATTATTGCTTCCAACAATACAACCTGATGATTCTCAATGCAATTTCTCACTTTTGTAACATCTAAAACACTATATAACATTTCAGATCAAGTCGTTTCGATGAAACTCATTACGACGACGGTTCATACAGCACAAAATATGACTATGACGGCGACAAAAAAGATGACGAATTTTTTAAAACGGCTCACAGTCAAAATATCGCAGCAAGCAGAAACGAGTTAGCCAAAAGCACCAAACAGCAGCCTTCCACTCAGACTCAAAGGAGTTACGATTCTCCCAGACCTTTCTCGGTGACTTCGAAAGTCACAGAACTACCCAAGACCAGCCCGAAACCAGTTGAGTCGAAGAAACCAACGCTGAACCCTAAGAAAACAAAGGATGTTAGTTATGATTATGCGTATTATGATTCCAACGTAGGTAGTGAACCTGATTACGCTGTCAATGAAGATATTCAGAAATCTACTGGTAACAATTAATCGTTACTAGAGGGTGTCTTTCATAGGTACCTACCGCCAATTTCAATTGTGAAGTCTGAAAAATTTGAAGTTCATTTTATAGATCAGCTATAAAAAGAAATATATATTGCACACCCCAAAGTTTCAACAGAGTATTAACAGAGAGATGGCATTGAAAATCGAAAAGAAGCTTTCTCAAGCATCGATATTTTTTATTTTGAGATATTAATACACATAATTCTCTTTGTTATATTTCCGAAGTGTTGGTTTTTCATCGTTATCTAGTAAATGATGTAATTTATAAACGCTGGTCTATATCATAATGTACTCAAATATTTTCTGCTGGAAAATACAATCAGATGAACAAAATATCCTTACCTGGTTCAAATTTTTTTGGTGCAAGAGCCCAAAATCTGATTTTATTGTTAAGCATGCTCTTAGCATTCTTGGCAGGAACCAGAATATTTGAAACTGAACAGGAACTTTGAAGAAATTCTAATTTAAGTTTGTAAATATTATGTATTATTAAGTAAGAATAAAACTATTGTTATTATACTGGATTTTCACTTTTGAAAACTAATGCCTCCTTATATACCCAATATGACGAACCGCGCAGGTATCTGAATTATTTTGATTTTGGAAATAGTATAGGTTTATGAAGAAATTATGTATTTTCAAGGCAGGTTCATTTTATTCTCCACTCTGATGAAAAATTTATCTAGAATATTAGTTTTCAAATAGACAATGTTATGGAATACTTAGGAAGGAGAAGTGTGGATAATTAATTTGGATTTCAATTCTTTCTATTTATTACTCATTTCACGTGTGTAGAGGTTGGGTTGGTAAGTAGCTGGTCTAGGCAAGAGAATTAGGATGTCCAGAACACGTAACCAATTCTCGAACAATATGACCGCCTGTAGGCATACAATGAGTACAATAACATAGGTACTTCACGGTTTTTTCGTGTTTTGTTATCTTTGGAAGCTGTGAAAATTATGATGGCTGTTTGTAATAAAAGTGATTATTTACTAACATTGCAACGTGAAACAAAGACATTGCTGTGCATTACAAAGACAAAATCAGAGTGATACAGTGCATGGATTCTTTTACTTTCACAGTTACTGTTTTCCACCAGTTACTGCTTTCGATATGAGTTCTTATCTGGTGCTAACTCATAGTTTCTACACAAATCAGCAGATGAAGGCCTACAAAAGTTTGACTGGCTACAAATATTTTGAAGCTGGATTTGTGCATGATTGTGAAGCAAAGTCAATGGGAGAGCAACATTGTTGTGATTGCCAAGGTATTTAGATATTTTTCAAACGTGATTTATTCATAATTTTTTCTGAATATGTATCGTTATCTTATGTCAAGCATTCACAGAGGATGAACAATCCCCCACTGCAAGTCTGGATTATATTCGAGAAATATGGTGCAATAATATCAGCTCATTGTACCTGCATGGCAGGCCTTTAGTAAGGGCAGAAATTCACTAGATATTTTGTAAAAGTTCACCGACCACGATCCCCACAGCTTCCGCAATTTACAACACAACACGTTGTAAGCATGATTTCATGTTATGAAGGACGATTGATATGTAAAAATCAGCCTCAGACAACGAATTTCAGCAAGCAGCAACACAATCACTCACAAAGACAAGTTGATTATGGACTTTTCTGTTTTCTTTTCATTAGAACAAATAATATGTGTGCCTACAGGCGGCCATTTTGATTTAATTTTGACAGCATCTCGGACAGGTCTATTCCTGTTTCACTCTTGTTCTGCTATTGTCCTCATGTTCCCAAAATGTTTTAAGAACATGAGGACTCCAGGACGGTATATATTAGGGAAAGAAAGATATTTGGCTTTCTACTTCTCCATTTCTAAAAATGTGGGAATTTTCCAATGAACTCTTTACAAAGATGTGTAGATCATGCAGAGGAGTAACTTTCATACCAAACTGAAAGAAATAGCCCTGTTGTAACAATTACTGTCATATAAATATTAGTTCGGACATTGAAGTAGGGACTAATTGAAACTTAATATTTACTCATGGTTTTTTATTTGTGAGGACCTCTGAGGGGAGGACTATTATGGCACTGTTCTGTAAAAGTATTCTGTGCGATGATTCTGCTATATTGTCTTTGTTCTGCGTTGTCCGAGACAATTCGGATCTTAGGTATTTGGCAGTTCGGAATCTAGAACCAAAAACAGACTTAATTTACGTTTCGTGTTGATATCAAAATTGGTGTGTGCTTATCTAATGACATTTCTAGTAGGTATTTCGATATAATACTAATAATTACTAGTTTTTCTCCAAAATATTTTTCAAGTAATGTCTATTAATTTAACTAAGTAGGTACGAATAAACCGTCTGTGAATAACTATTATTGTGAATAAATAATCTAGAACATGGGGATTTTTGGAAACTCTAGTGATGCTGCTGTCACTGAAGAAGTTGGTGAGTCATATGTGTTTTTGATTCAATATTGACGTGAACATCGTTATTGTCCTGTGTAATATATTGTGAAATATGTTTTTATTAAATTGAGTATGTTTATTTGTATCAGAGACTGCAACAAGCGAGAAGAATGTCGAAGAGGACTGGAGTCTCATTATGAACATTTGTGATAAGGCTGGAAAATCACCAGATGATTCTAAGAACTATCTGAAAGCTATAACAAAACGTTTATACAATTCTGATCCTCACATAGGTGTGAAAGCAGTCACTGTAGGTTCTGAAGAGTAAACTAATACTGTTTATTATGGATCCTTTTTTTTAGTTATTGGATGCTTGTATCAAAAACTCTGGGAAACATTTTCACATGGAAGTAGCTTCCAGGGATTTTGAGACTGATTTTATGAAGTTGATGACCAAGGCCAATCCGAACACAGCAAAAAAGTTACGAGAATCTTTGAAAAAGTGGGCTGACAATGAGTTCAAATCGGATGCTCAACTAAGTCTAATACCATCTTTACTCACCAAATTGAAGAAATCTTATGACTTCTCAAATGTTGAAGCTGTGAGTAACATTTTTTTCTTCAACTGAAATTGATAATTCCCAATTATTAGTGTTATTTCCAAATAAATAAAATTTCTAACATATTATTGGGGAATTTGCATATTTTCAAAACAGAATAAAAATGGGTACACACCTTGGATTTGCTCGAGGTATATATGATATGAATGATTGTAAGAGTAAAGCTGGATTTATAGTTTAAGTAACGCAACATAAGACGTACCGTAACGTAATCATTAACGCAAAAAAACAAATATTTGTTTCATAGATGACGTACCGCAATGCAAAACTCTAGCATCGCATGCGCATTCACTCTGTCAAATCCTGTTGTGTGTCAAATACAAAGAGATTTGTTTTGAAAGTTTCAAAATGTTTGTCAATAATTATCTTTTATTATCCACCTGTTTATTATTATTGGCAAGTGCGCTGATCAAAAAAAAAGGAAATCTAGGAAATTTAAGACAAGACCTTTAAATGTAGACAGAAGAATTGCGTTACTTAAACTATAAATCAGCCTTAACTTGAATACATTAAAATATTAAACATATTCAAGTAATTCTTTATTGCAAGGTTTTACTGAATATATAAAAAACCTCAACATATGTTTCTCTATATGCCTTTTTAGTTAATTTCAGTATAATACAGTTGATATGGAAAAAGCCCGAACAAACTATTGTATAGTGAAACATGTGGTTTTCTGAAATGTTTGGTGAAATCTTACAATAAATTGTTACTTACATAAATGTTTAAACTTTCATCAACACTTAGCCTATTCCATAGCATAAAATATTGAATTTTCAAAAACAGAATAATTAAAGGAAATAATTTTTTTTTTCAATAAAACAAATGATTGAAGTTTGAGAAAACCAAATTGAAAACATCAGATCATTCGAATGTTGAATGTATCGAATCAAATTAGTAGTAAGTGAAATAGTCAAAAACAGTATTAAAGTCTTGCGCCGCTACGCAGACGCACCAGTGCAGTGCCGGCCTATATACTGACATTTGTTTGTAGGATGTGGTGAAATACAGGGTTGGGCTGAGAATGTTCAGAAATTTGTTGACGATAAACTTTGAATAATTACAACTACAAACCTTATTGAAACTTAATGGTCGCTTGTGGCTTGTTAAAATATATTGAAAACATGAACAAAAAATAAAAGTCGCCACAAAAATGGAAATATATTATATGTTGGTTTAAATTGGTAGTGTTACCATAAAACTTGTAAATTCGACACTGAACTTGACCATTTTCTACTTTGTCGAAATGTTCCCAAACAATAGATTTCTTAGCTCCAGGCCGCATTGTTCAATATCAAAACAGTAATAATAACGGAATAAAGGTATCAACTACA
>WOGO01002835.1:0-15179 GCA_015342085.1 Leptinotarsa defecta | reverse complement strand
TGAAATATATTTTAACATTTGTTGTTGCAATTCAATAAAGCATATTTTAAATTTTCGAAACTTCATCGTATATAATAATTTTTAAAAACTGATTATCCCAACCAAGCATTAAAATACATTTCTCATATTGACTCATTTCTATTATACTGACACTTATTGAATGGCATAAATGCGAGCGAAGCCGCGACTGAAAGCTAGTTAACAATAATCACACTGTATTAATTAGGTAGAGATTTGCTCCTAGCTATATAAGATTCTCTTTATGTATTTTCGTATTGATTAGTCAGTTTGATGAAGTATTATCTCTCAAACCGTTATTGGTAGGACAAACTGAAAAGTTCATCCAGAAAAGATTCTTTGTAATAAAAATCCCTGAAAAGTCCAATTAGTCAGTAAATATGGGAATCTTCCAAAGAAAGGAAGTAAGCAATCAATTAAAAAAAAACTAACTCTATACAAAGATGTATAGATCATGCAAAGAAGTAACTTTCAGAGACAAACTGGAAGAAAAAGCCCTCTCGAAACAACTGAATTCAACGGGTATGAAGTTATCCACATCCACAAAGTACACTGAGAAAAAAATATCGAATTATTATTTTTTATTTTACCGACTCTGTACACCGACCATTTTTCAATATGATACGCTTATTGACTGATTTAGTGAAAAAAAGAACTGTCCTAGTTAATTAAACTGTCTGAAGGGGTGTAAATAGGGTGGAAATATTTAAGAAACTCGTAACATGAATAATCTACTGTCTACACCTACAATATAGAGACATGTTATTCCTGATGATCTATTCGACAAAAAAATTTACACTTCCCTTCACATTCAGTTTTCGAAAATATACGATTTTTTAAACTTTCCACCCTCTTTTTACCCCTTCAGATGACCTGGAAATGATGTGAAGTTTTTCCATCAGGAAAAACATGTTTCAATTTTGTAGGTGTACGAAGTCGATTTTTCATGTTTCATGTCATTTTTCATACAGTTTAATGAACTAGGACCGTTCTTTTTTTTTACTGAGTCAGTCAATAAGCGTATCATATTGAAAAATGTTGGGTGTACAGAGTCGGTAAATGAATAATAATTCAATATTTTTTTCTCGGTGTACTTTGTGGTTGTGGATAACTTCACACACCCGTTTGAATTCATATAAATATTGAATTGAGTGAAATTTTATTTCCTTCATATATTATTATATTGTGTGTAGGAATTCTGTGAATGATATCTGATTCGAATCTATTAGGAATGTTTGGAATACAAACGGAATAGAGAGAAATGATAAGTAGAAGACCAAACACTTTTTTTTCCGCAAATTAATCTCTCCTAAAAATATACCCTTTTAGTTTAGTCAGTAACTCATTGTCGTATTCATAAATTTCAAATAATCGGTGGAAAAAGTTGAGTATACCTATATATTTAGTTTTCTTGAACGGTTTATGTTTCTCTTTCCGTTCTCAAAAACCAAAATTTCACTTATTAAAACGGCTCGATGGGAAAAGTACATTTCCTTCAACAAACGTCAAAAGAATGAAATATGTAGCTGTCAAATTCGACAGTTAAGATGAATACACACATACAGGATGCTTTTCGAGAATTTAGTTCAAGTTTATATTTCTGTTTTCAACCTTATGCCCCAGCAATGGCAGGTAAACGGGTATGATACATTTACAGAGAATTGATTGAAATTTATTTTTTACCTGTTATAAGAATATATGCCGATTATTTTTCTTATTTATTCTTGAGCTTTTATGGTGACGATTTCTGTTTTCAAATATGCGTATTTAAAAATTAACTAGTGATCATGCAATGTGAAACATAAATTGTCACCAAGTAACCTGAAGGTAACAAATAAATGTCGACCAACACTCTGGAAATGTATCTACCTGTTTATATACCATTGCTGTAGCGAGAGGTTGAAAACATCCTGTATATATGTGCATTCATATAGACTGTCAAATATGACAACTAGACTTTTTTTTGGCGTTGCACCAGTAACTTTTCGGTGTCAACTTTTCAGTATGCCATTATGTTGTGATGTTCTTGAATGGATATAAATACCTAAAGGTATCAAATAAATGTCCACCAACACTCTGGAAATGTATCTACCTATTTATATACCATTGCTGTAGCGAGAGGTTGAAAACATCCTGTATGTATGTGCATTCATATAGACTGTCAAATATGACATCTAGACTTTTTTTTTGGCGTTGGACCTGTAACTTTTCGGGGTCAACTTTTCAGTATGTCATTTTGTTTGATGTTCTTAAATGGATATAGATACTCATTCAGAGTATTTTTCAAATCTGGACCTACTGAGTCGCAGTTCCCGGAATTCATTGAGTAGTAGAGCCCAAAGGAGATACTACTGGGAAAAACTACAATGAAAATGGCCTGATATTGCTTTCAGGAACTGGTTCTTACAATTTTGTTTATTGTGATTTCAATTAGCACTCTGTGGTATCCTTCTTGGAGGGTGCAGGTTTCTTTTTCTTGACTAAAGTTCAATAAGTATTTGTCAAGAATATTTGTATGGGTAGATTCGATTGACATAAATTCTAAAAGAACTGGAATAAAATTAAGTTACTTATGAGAGAGAAGGTAAAATAAATGACTTGATTTAATACTTGATTTATTATACCCACAGCCATTTTCACATAAAACCGTTATGACATATAACTTCCAATAATAGGTGGTCATCGAAAAATAGTATGTAGGTAATGGACTTTATGAATTTTCATTGCGAATAGCAATAAGTTTATAATCTCATTAATAAAACTGTGAAAAAGTAGTTATGTAATAATCGGTATGCCTACTCAATATGGGTTAGATTAAATTTTTTAGTACAACCAGTATTTCAGCACTTTCATCAACAGAAACAAACAGAGTTATTTATACCATTGAAATTATCTGTTTCTTACGGTAATATACGTATAAAAATCAGCCAACCATTCCAATCATTGAATATATACCCAGAGAACTTCTATTGATTTCCGTTCATAAATGTATTTTTAGAGTTCGCTTATTTCACCTGTAATTCCATTAACATAATTCAGACCATCTGAATATAGCCCATAGGATAAATATTTTCATTTCTAGGTAAGCGATTCTGAGAATCGAAATATCTATTTGTTCATGAAATTTATAAGTTGTTATGGCGAGGTAGATCTGTGATCAGTGATTATTGAGACTCTTCAGTTGAGTTTTGTCACTTTCTGACAAGGTATATCTTTCTAAATTAATGTGGAAATGGTTCCGTTCAGAAAGACAATGCGGTTATGTGAAGTTATTCCATTTTCGGGAGAATGTCCAACTTCAGAAATATTAGCAGACTCAAAGGTGAGGTAAACTGAATATCAGAATCAAAAACTGAAAATTTCAAAATGAAATTTTTCACAAAGTATTGTTGTTGTTGGTTCAACACATGAAAGTAGTTTGTGGATCCTGCCACATTCGTTCTAACCTCATTTCAAATATTTTGAATATTGCATTACAAACATGGATATTTGGTTAATAATGAGCATTCTGTAATTTCTTTCCTATTAAAGTTGTCATTTTGTCTTAATTTTTTTTAATGGATCTAAAAGCCACCCAAATTCGCACGGCAACTATTAACCGTTTATATGAAAACTTCAATAATGTATTGGAACACCGTAATTTATATTTTTAAATTGCAAAAACTATTAGAACTAACGACTTAAAGTCAAAAAAAATATTTTCATTTTTCAAAATAATTTATGAGTATGCATTAACCAATTATTTCGGGGTGACTCGTCATTAACTATTTTTGCAAGAGTATTTTTTTCATGCCATTGAATGAGTGTAGGTCGGTATTCTTTTACCCACCGTTTCCAATATAAATCAGCTAGGGCTTGTGAAAATCTCCATATCTCTTTTGTTTGCTGCTTTTTATTGGGTAACCTTCATAAGACTGCATACCCCCAGGTCGCAGAAACAAGAAACGATCAGGTGTAATTGCCTCTGGATCATTGGGATCAACTGATATGAGTTAGAAGCCTAGAGTTCACCATGGATTCAAAAACAATTAAATAACATTAACAAAGTAATATCTTCTTCAAGTTCTAAATAAAAGTCCGCGATAGCATATATCTACCTCTTATGTGGTAGCCACTATATGCAAAGAACTGAGCCGTAAATTCAATAAAATTGGATCCTTTTTTACAATGTACATTGTAGTATATCTGTCAAATTCTTTAGAAATTGATACAATTGTCGTTTTAAGTATTTAATATGGATACACTTTCTTTTTACACTAAGTAATTTCGACAGTGGGGCAGTCTAAGCAATGAAGCACCACCGCCGAGAGCGTGACCCGAACGCATGCAGACCCGAGAGGGCAAACCTCGTTGACAGTTTTGCTAGTTTTGCAAATTCCTTTATATGTAACATAATTCGATTCTCGAAGCTATTCATTACTTTGTGCAGTTGGCATATATTTAAGTTACTATATTATTAAAGTAAAAATATAAATTACTAGCTGTTGCCGCTCTTAAATTAACGTACAGCCGAAGCTACTGAACCTAGAATCTTGAAATATACAGGTGGGTTCTTTGTATTGCGTAAATAAACATCAAGAAAGGGAATCAGGAATTTCCATCTCCAAGGGGGAAAGTAGGAGTTCAAAGATTGTGTTGAATTTCGTCAGTTATGAAGTTGAAAACCTGAAGTTTTGGGTTAATAAAAAATATTGTAACTATTTGTTTAAAATGGTCTGTCACGAAACTTGTGACAAACCAAATTCTACGCGGGCAACAAATAGTATTCAAAATAATTCTCGTTTTCCAAAATGAAAAAACGCCCTCTAAACGAAGCGACTATAAATTGATCGCATCTCACCCACGTACCTAATTGGATACGTTCACAAAAACGGATAGTATTTTAAGCTGGGAAAATGGAACGCATAGAAAGTTGCATGGGCGGAGAAGCAGGCTGCTCGCCGTAATACATTTTCCGCGAATATCCTGCAATCAGACTTCTTGGAACCGACACAAACGTGTGCAGGCTCCGTCGCACATGAAGGACGGACAAAGACAGAACCAGCGGTTCGTCGAGGCACACCTGCATCTCGACTCGGTGTCTGCATAATACCGGGAAATTCGAAATTTGAGGGGCAGGTATAAAATGTGCCTGAAAGCGAGGCATCGTGATGTAGCAGTGGCGTTCTAGTCGTGTAAGTGGAGGGGTTGTTAGTTCGTAATCTTCAAGGACAATGTAATTTCGTAGAGTGTAAGAGAAATTGGAGTAGAATAGTGGGACCTTTCAAAACTATAAGAGAAGAGGCACATGACGCTGAAAAATCTGAACCTAAGATATACTTCTGAATATATAAGTACAGGATAGAACGAAAAAATCATTTTTGTTTGGATATATTTCCAAAAACTATTTGCATTTTGATATCCTAGTGGGTTGTAAAAATGTACCAAAGAAAGTGCTCTACAGGGTGTTATAGTTTTCGTCCACTACCAATTTCAGATTTTTAAATATTAAACGACATTTTCTCAACTTTGGGGCCATGCTTAATGATAGGTATCAAATATCTGTCACACACTCAAAAATATTAATTCATCTTCAGTGACGATAGGATATTTTGAAAATTCTGAGGTTTTGTCTTCTTAATTATAGACAGATACATTTGACTGTTTTACAGTAAGTTTACAGCATGTCATACATAGAAAATAGTCATAGAGAGACGTGTAATATATGAACTGATGAAAACGTTTCATTACTTATTAAAGGACATTACAATATAACATAACGTACACATTAAAATATGTTCACAAATATGAATATGCCAGTGAATGATTATTACTTAATATATTATTAATCAATAAAGTAATAAAGTATAAAGTTCAAACATTCATCAATACTATAAAAACAATGGTCTAAAGGTATATCTCTAATAGCTCTTTGGAATTTATTATTATTCAGTGAACGCATCTCTAAAGTCAACTTGTAAAGTTTGAAAGGTTGAAGTTCATGGAGTTCGTTTTGTATCTGGTTAAACGAAATCTCGACAACGCTATTTGATCAGCAGTTCCAGTATCATAGATGTGATTATCAAAGGTAAAAGGATAGTTTCTTTTATTTTCGTGTGTATTTCTCAGACAGTGTGGAAAATGTAAATACATGGAAGCGTCATTATTCTAAGTTTGATAAATAAGTCACGACAGTGCTCTTTAGTACCTACTACGGTTATCAGGCGTATGGCCTTTTTTTGAGACCTGAAAATTTTTGCGGCATATCAGGAATTACCCCATAAGATTGTGCCATAACGGTCTAAGTACCGAGCCTTTGGGAACTCCATATTTGGTGGTTCGAAGATCAGAAATATTTGTACATATTTTTACTAGTTGTTGTCTGTCAGCAAGATAGGATGATAATGATGTGAGGTACACACCTAATGCCGTGACACTCTAACTTAAGCAACAGAAGGTCATGTGAGACGCAGTCGAACAAATCGCACATGGTGTTAATTGCATGTTGCTTGATCTCAAGACCCTCGACAATGTCTCCAATGATTCTCAGTAAAGCCCTAATTGTTGATTTGTTCTTCCGAAAACCATATTGGGTGTTTGATATAAACTATTTTTTTTCGAAATAATCTGTCAGCCTATCTTCCTATAATACCTCCACTATTTTCGAAAATATATTAATGATTGAAATCGGTTGAAAGTTGCTCAGAATATTGGGATTATTTTTTTAAAATGTGAAATGAGTTTGTATATTCAGTTCAGTGCTTTTTTTCTGATATATAAAACGTCTCTATTTATTTTCTACATGTCCTGAATAATAATGATTTATCGCCCACTTTATTTATCTTCGAAAATTCATTACATTACGAATCTAAAATTCAAGATATCTAGCAATTTTATTACAGAACGTATCAATACTGATACCAATTGAAATTATAGGTTTGTCGCATATAAGATAAAAATGTTAGTAACAGAATAGTTCCAAAAACAACTCAACTTTGCCCAAAATTATACAGCATAATTCCCGATATTATAAAACAACAATAAAAATTAACTGGTGCTCTGGGGCGACTTATATCGTATTATTATATTTTCAAATATAATTTTCGGTTCATACCTATAATTAAAAGAAACGCACAATTTCCTAAATACTTAAGATCCCTTTTATTAGGTATATTGCAAAACAAAATAGCGAAAATAAATAAGAAATTTAACAACGCACAATTTTAATTTTTGGGATAATTTACAATTTATTTATCAAATGTAGTGCAAGTTATCACTAGATTAGGTTTTCATTCTATACATTATCCATTTCACAAAATATTTAGTATAACAATGGCCCCAGAACGTTTTCTTGTGGTGCATCCCGAAATCATATACGAAATACTGTCACTTATTAAAATAATCTTTCAGATCCTATAATTGATGCCATTCGATTTTTCTTGGTTTATATGCTGTACGATTGAGTAGAAAGGGTTGACATTTTTTGATAATATAAAACTGTAACATGTATATGTAATACAGAATACTTGATCCAACAATCGTTTCCATTTTCAGTTTTATTGATTTATTAACACTAGGAAAAATATGTATGTCTTTCCATTTGATAAGAGTTCATAAAAATTAAGCCATGACCTATTTTAATCGCGAAGTGAAAATTATTCAATTTGAATGACTTTCTATGACCAACCCCCAGAGTAACACTAAAAAGTGTTGCGCTACTTTTACTGTTGTTTGACTTTAGAGAACATACAAGTTTCATTGAACGTCTCAATACCAATAATTTCAAAAGTTGGAGTCAAGAAATATTGAAAATATTATTTTAAATTTTTTTTATCGGAATTTTGCGACATCATTCGAGGTCAAATATATGTAAACACTACAGTATATAATGCTACTGATATCTCCGACTGTTCTGTCTACCATTAGAGATATTTTTCCCATTCTTCATTATTGACATCAAGTTCATATATTTATAATGATCCCTAATGGTTATATTTTTTACTGGTTGAAACTATTTATAATGTTTTGTTTATTCGTTGGTGGTGCCGAAATAAAATTCAAATGAGGTCAGATGTTTTGTTCCGTACGAGTCATGATGATTACTTAGAATCACAAAAAATACTGTCATTGGTTTATCTGTTTTATCAACATATAAAGTTTATCGCGAATCGGTCTATCGAAACAATGGGTGAGCAGCGTCGAATAACAATTTATAATCTTCAGTGTTCTGGGAAATTTGCGTGAGGCGGCAATTCATCAACTTTTCGAAATATATCGAAATGTTTTGCAACACAAAGTTGTTAATAAACAAATATCGAGAACTATTATTATAATGTGACATATTGCTGATATTTTGTTGATTTACATTCGAAATAAATACGTATGAATATTCATGGAAATACAAACGCATTTGTATATTTCATAAAAAGACTCTATAGTCTAGCCAGGAGAAAAATGTATCACTTGTACCAAGTTGTCAATACTATGTTTACATAACTAGTGACTTTGTTATACATTAAGAAATTGTGATGGCTCCCTTTTCAAAAAATCCATCTATGGGATAGTCAACTATAATTAATTGATTATTTGAATGGTTTGAATATTGGTAACAATAAAAAAGAAACATAGATTTCAGAAATTATGAGAAAGAATATGAGAAAACGTATTCGTTGGAACAGATTAAGTGAATTTCATGTATCTTACAATACTTAATTGAAGCGGTCTCCTTTTTAACTTATACTTCATATAAATTTCTTCGAGAATTTGTTCAATAGTGCAAATATACATTTTATAGATCATATATCATCGTGCATTGCATTATTATTAGTGACTTCATATCACACTCAATAATTTTAATTTTTATTTCCAGGTTGACTTCGATTCTTGGGCATGGCATTTGCCTGCAATGTTAGGCTGTAGCGCGGTATGTCCCAATTGCAAGCACGAGTTCCAGTGCTGCGCTCCAACTCAACCATGCTGTGCTGTGAAGAGATCTCTGCATGTGTTGAGCGGAGGCGGCCTAGTAACCGCTCTGGCGTCTACCCAGAGCCCCTGTCCGTCACCGCAGGTTTCACCAAGCATGCCGCTGGCGTTCATCCTTCCACCATTCGCTGCCCCCTTGCAGCTAACTCCAGCACCATCAGATGCCAAACCCGAAACCGAGCTGCAAAGATTATCGGATACCGTTCGGGCTCTGCGCCAATCCGGCTGGTACTATGAGGGTATCTCGTACCAACAAAGTCATGAACTGTTGAAAGGATCAACACCTGGAACTTTTTTAGTGCGAAACTCCTCCGATCCCAAATTTTTGTTTTCTCTGAGTGTACAGACAGAACGAGGACCCACTTCAGTTCGTTTGTTTTATATTAACGGTTATTTTAGACTAGATGCGCAGCCCCATTTACAGTCGGCCATGCCGATGTTTCCCAGCGTCATAGATCTGATTCAACATTATGTCGAACAGATTCGGTTGTACAGAAATAATGCCCAAGTTTGGGTAGATCAACAAGGCAAATGGTATTCATCTATTTTGTTGGTTAAACCTCTCAGAAAAAAACCCGAACCATCTAGTCTCAAGCATCTGGCTAGATTGGCAGTTCATAAGGCGCTGCGTTCATCTACAATGCCTAGGTTGACAATGCTACCACCCCCTCATACTCAGTTAGACTTACCTTCTTCACTCACTGCATACTTGTCGGAGTATCCTTTCTCCCTCTGAGATGCGCCAAAGACTGGTTGGTACCTTTACATACCAACATCAGGGAACACCAATAAAGTATTCTAAAATGCACTCATGAGTGCCTAGTTAGTTAGGATATGAAATTACCAATATGGATTCTGTTTGTTAATCTTGGCACAAGTTATGAAATGAAACGAAAAAAATGTACTATGTGGAATTCACTCAACATTTTTGCCTTATACTTAAGCTTATTGCAGAATAATCATTGGAATATTGTTGAATATTTCTTGAATATTTCAACTAAAAGGTACTTATGTTTTGGTTCAGTGAGCTTTGCTACAGTGAGAACAATTTTTGGAAGTAAATGAATGTAAGTTAGTACTTTTAGGTTCCTTCAAATGTAATAATTCAGACTTCAACAAGCTAGAAATATTTTTCATGTTAGTAGGGCTCACTAAATTTGCAAAATTCAGAACAGATAATATTGATTAAACAAACAGTTGTAAGATCGTCCTAGAATCGATTCCTAATTAAAATAAAGATTGAAATGCTTGCATCTGTTATGGAATGAAGTATGTACTACTTAAAGATCTGGAAGAAGCGCAGATATTTTTCCAAATAGCCTTGCTCATGTGTTCAATGCGAATCTCATTTCAGACAGAGGAGAAATATTGTTAAATATCTGCATTTCAGACAATATGTTATCTATGAGATACTTAAATTAAATGGTTATTTGCCAAAGATTTTTCTTGTATTCATAGGCTTTTGTGAATGAAGTATGAGTTACTACTTTTACTTCTTTCAGATTGAATAATGAAAAAGATAAATCTATAGTAAACTCTTATAACTGATCCTTTATATTGTTTTCAAAGTAAGTTTTCATAAATAGTTGATAGGTATATTTATTTATTTATACATTATTTTGTAAGTCAAATTATATATCCTATTAGTGATAATGACTTCATGTTAATTGAAAATAATCATGTCTTTGAATTACTAAAAAGACAATTCTGAAAGCCCTTCAATTCTGTAATGTAAATGATATAATATCTATAAGATAAAATGTAAGCCATATTGGCTGATACTTTTATAATGGCAGCAAAATATTACTTTTCAGAGAAAATATTTTTTATGAAAATTATCAATATCACAATTTCCGATTCTTTTTCACCGAATGGGACTTCAAAATGCAAATCTGCACCTAGTCTATCATAACATTTGTCTCCTATAGAAATCATATTATGTTATAGATACCTATATAAAATATTTTTGATTGTTAATCACATTCACTAGTGTTTTTTCGGCAAATCCTTTGTGTCTCAATACTGATTATTCTTATAGTTAAACTCTGTTCATAAGATCATTTAATGAAAATATAGTGTTAGAATATAATACGGTTTTTGTCATACTACCATTTCAGTTATTTTGTTATTATTGGTCTGTAAGATAATTACATATACAATGTGTTCTTGCATGAATGGATACTCAAGTCTACTCATATCCATAAAATCAGCTTTAATTAACAGATATTCCTAAAAATATGGGCTAATATCACAATAATCATATTCGAATATCCTTAGTATTCCCTTACTCCATTTTCTGTCTGAGCATTTTGTAACAGAAAAGTCTAGTCTGTAATAGATTGACTACAACTTGTAAATTTCATTAGAATAAATATGGAAAAATGTCTTTTAGATGGATTAACAAACAGAATTTAAATAACAAATTGTAATTGTGAATGTATTTATATATTGTACACATGGTGTGGATGTAATCGAGAGTGTGATTTAGTTAAAATGTATTTATTTCTCAAGAAAAAAATTAAATTATTTATTATCATATGTCCTAGTTTTATTTACTATTTTATTTGAAAACATATATTATTTCATAATCAAAACTCCCATGTTGCAACCAAAACAACTCCCTCTATCTTCAAAATTAGAAAAATACAAAATCGTCTTCATTTTTCCTTGCCTCGTAGATTTTTTACCTAATAATTGATTGAGATAATCTATTTGTTCATAGAAAAACTGTATTTTCGTTACCGATCCAAAATTCATTAATTTCATAATCACGGACATACCATTGCTTTTTTCATATTGACAGAATTAATAAATACCCAGTACGTATTCACGCAACAGATAAAAAACATAATGAGTTCAAAAACCGACATTGGATGTCAGCATATAGGATTGCAGAAAATGAAATGTCACTAACCTCACAGCCCTCGTTGATATCCAAGAGGAAATAGTTACAGTTTCGATTTTTCTAATCCTGCGCTTTTACTTAGATATTTGACTTTCTTTTTCAAAGAGAATCAAATGAAATTATTTACATTTTTTGACACGAGAGTGTAAATAATAGAAGGGATTTTTAATTTATAGTGATCCACTTTATTGAAATTCCTGGAAACATCCTTGCCGGCACTTGATTTTGATATGCTGCTATTGATGGTTTTTGTGTATATGTTATATAGTCGAAAACAACATCTTTTTCCAAGATTGTAATTGAAACCAGTTGTATTTTTTGTTAATCCTACTTTTGTGTATCTGCCATATTTTCATTTATTGTCTGATTACTGTAGATACTTTTTGATCACTGTTGATATGAACCAAATTTAGCAGTTTAAAAATAAGAATATTGGTAAAAGTAGACATGCAGATCCTGAAAAAAATCTCTTTGTCGGTTTCTGTGACGTAACTTTCAGTTGAGTTTTCAGATGAGCTGTTAAACATTTTGGATGAAGTTATGGTTTCGATTTGGATTCAGCTTGAACTAGAATGTTTTTGAAAAATTGTCTTCTTAACTTTGGATATGGCCAATATTGCGGTTGTGCAGGAAGGTTCATTTTTATTTGGCGTTTTGTAAGTGCTCAAGACTACTTCTTGCTGTAGTGAAGGAAGAGAAGAATAATTAACGAAATGTACAAGAGACAGCTCTTCATCCGCTGAATCATCTAATGATTCCATATCTAATTGCCGAATCTCGTAGTTGTTTTTATCTGAAACAGATCTCTCCAAATCATTTTCATCTGAAGCATCTAGTGATTCACTAGCTGCTCGTCGGATTTGCCGTTTTTCTTTTTCATCTGAAACAGATCTCAAATTATTTTCTTGTAGATAATTTTCCTTCTCTGTTGTTTTAGCTGCGGCATATTCTTCATCGCCAAAAATGAAGGGATCGAATGGTTCAATCCCGCACTTTCTGAAACCTTCAACCGCATTTCCAACCATTGCAGCCCTCAGATATGAGTTATTAAAAATTCTACAAATATTTTCATCCGTGATTTTTTGATAATGAAGAAATGCAATCTCGACAAAAATATGTTTTCAATATGAAGATTAAAACAGTTTTAATCTTCCTCTTTGAAGATGATCACTTGGTGATCGAAACACGTGGCAAGGTGTTAAAAATAACGATTTGGTGTTGGGAAAAAACTCCAGTAATATTCATTGGTACACCAAAGGTTCCAAACAGTGCATCATATGTAGATATTATTTATTTATTAGTAATTTGAGACAGCTTTAAGGAATTCTATACATCTAAACACTAGACAGATATAGTAAGCATTAAAATCAAACCATATTAATTTTACAAAAGTAGGAACACAAACTCAACAGCTCAGAATATAACATTTGGGAAGGTATCCGCCTAAGCAACCTAAACCGTACTCACAATACCGTACATAACTAAATGAATATATAAAAAAAACAAAATAGAGATAAGAAAATAAAAGTTATTTGAAATAACTGTTGCGCCGTTGGTTGCATAAACTCGTTCCGAAGGCACAGAAGTGGCTGAAATACATAAATATTTCAAAGCCATTTTATAAAGGCCGCTGTTGGTGATTTTGCGAAGTTCCCAAAAGTTCAGTGGATTGGCTTTCTATCCAAATACGGTAGCTCTGCGTACTGTTTCAACATGATAATTGCTGTTGTTTGGGGTTTTCCATGCTTGAAAATTCCAATACTCCTTTATCTAGATGCTCCCATAAATTCTCGGCAGTCACCTCTGAAGTTATCTGCTGGGAATCTGAAGATGAAGTTGTAGGTGTTTCGAGACGTGAAGTAGATGGCAGTAGAGACCTATTCGGCACCTGGAATTGAGCTTGAATTGTGTTTCCAACATCATCAACTCGTCAACAACAAATTGTTGAGCATTATCTGCATTTGTCGCGATGCCAAAACCAGCTTTCTTAAATCTTGGATCCATGAATGTTGCTTTAGCAACAGTTTTGTTAATCTCGTGACCGCCAAATCTTTTATCGAAAACGTCCAGTAATTTTATTTTTAACCTTCTAGCGACTTCGGAATTACAACTGCAACTTCTTAGTGCCGTTTGTACGCCTCGAAGAATATATTCTTTTGCACATTCTTAAATTTAATTTGTGCAACATGTCGCTGGATGGCTGAAAATCGATACATGATCCTAGAGCGATCTGATATCGTTTGTATTATAATGGCGTAACATAACCTTGAAGTAAGAGTTAAATTGCCTGGGGAACCCCGGTATCATCGATAAGCTATGGACTTTTAAAAATATTGGATGCGTTCTTAAAAATACGAAACAAAAGTTTAAAGCACGTTCAAGTTTAAAAATGGTTGGATGAGTGCATTATGAAGTAAAAAACAACAACCGTAGATTGCTATTGATTTTTTATATCGACAAAGGAAATTAATAGGATATTTTTTTTCTCACTTTATTCTAATATTTGAAAAGATCGTATATTTTGCGTACGATTAGGAATATACGATCGTACGGTGGGCAGCCCATCAAATTTTCCCAAACGGAAACCAACCTTATTATTTCGCTATAAAGTTCAAAATCGATTACAGAAATTTGACATATTTGTATAGCTTGACGTGCTGGCGACTATACATCGTACCAAAGCCAAAAATGTATAAACACGATTTGAATAGTACGGTTGGCAATGCTTGTACGAGCGAGTTAACAAATTCGAATACGAGACTCGAGTCAGTTGGACTCGCATAAATAGAATCGGGTTAGCGAGTACGAATCGATGCTTCCTAACTCGAGTACCGGAATCGAGTCCGGCGTACTCGAATTGAAATAAATTGGTATTCGGGTAGGCGAGTTCTGAAGCAGGAATCGAGTCTGACTCGAGTAAACCGTACTCGGCACATCGCTTACTTTTTCCCTACATTTTTCCAGCTATCAAATTCAAACAATCGAAATGCAAGAAAGTTTTGCAACTCTTGCCAAAATCACCATAAATCAAGCTATCATTTGAAAAAATATATTTTGTTATTTCAAGATAAGGTAATCAGAAACTGTTTTTTTCATTTCTATACCCGCGTAAGCCTCAAAGCACGTATCTAGTTGGTTACTGAGCAATGAAATTACTATAAAGAACTAGTTTGGCATACTAATTTACTGAGCTTCCTCTTCCTCTTGAAGGTGTCGAGGTGTTAAAATAGCGGTTTGGTGTTGTGAAAAAACTTCAGTAATGTAGTGAAATGTTTGAATGTGATTGTTTTCATTC
>WOGO01002834.1:0-15181 GCA_015342085.1 Leptinotarsa defecta | reverse complement strand
AAAGAAATGTACAAAACTATTGAGTGATAAAGCCTATTATGACCTACAAGAATATTTTGACGATGCCCTTTAATTTAGAATGTGTGGAAATTGCGATTGTACTGTGTGAAAAACATATTTTTATTTGTTGTCCTAGTTCTTGTCATGTAACCTTTGCATATGTATGTATATATAGTTTATATTTTATTTTAATCATTTATATTTTATACATTTATACTTCACATCTTATACTCATGTTTATATTAATATTTATTTGACATTGTGATTGTAACAAGAATTTTGTTCTTAAACAATAAACATGTTATCAATCAATCAATCATGAATAGATCTATAGCCATGATTAAATTGGATGTGATTTTCGCAATAAAGTGTTATTTGAATAATCTATAGTTATTTAAATCCAGCATAATCGCCACTTTGGCACAGGCATCGCTCTCAAAGATTTTCCTACATTTCTTGTGTATTTTCTTGAAATTTTTTTCCTAATAATCAGATTTCTCACAATCTTTCAATACATTTCTATTTCAGGCCCTATCATGAAGCCATTATCTCTCTAGTTTCTCTTATGCTGGATACGGGATTGCCTTGTTTCAGAGGCCAGACTATAAAGTTGTTGAGGGGGCGATTCAACCCAGGAGCTACTGATAAGGAAGCGGCAACCTATATGTTGCAGATAATCAGAAATAGCTTCCTAAACTTTAGAACTCGCACTTATGACATGATACAGTACTACCAAAACCAAATTCCATATTAGCAACAGAATAAATAATATGGAAAATAGTGAAAGCTCTACCTGGGTCCTTACAATATTTTTTGAAAAATTATGTAACATACTATATAGACTTCTCAACGAGTAGTTTTTTCAACTATTTTTGAGACTTCAATGTTATGTAAGCATTTTTATTTTGTATACTTTTTACATTCCTTGATACATATCTCTTACTAAAATTTCAAATACCAGGATGTTGTTAATACTGAAGATCCCTGAATTCTTGTAAGAATTTCTGTAAATGGGTATATTTTCTGTATTTCTTTTGTTAAATGTAAATACAGAAGCTTTTCAATTCTGTAATCATCCTTGAAGAGATATTGTTCAATTTTTGTGTTTATGCAAGAAATTCAACCATATTGTTCAGTGGTAATATGTAATTATCTGAAATTTGTTATTATCTATCCATGGTTATCGAAAACTTTTTCTTGATCCTTTTTATTGTGTACAGGCAATATATTTTATGTGATGCATTTGTTATTTCTTCCAGAAGTTTATCCTAGTCACTAGAAGTTAATCAATGTAAAATGTAGATAAGGAGGTACTTAGAGTATTTTTGGGAGGAGATGGTATCTGAAATGAAAATGTATTTGTTCTTGGTGATATTGTATATTCATTTTATTTTCACAGGTACCTTATCTTTATGTAAAATATTATTTTTCAATAAGTGTGCCGAACTTTTTGACGTTTTGTTACTGACTTTCATATTATGTAATAAAGTTTTTATTTATCAGTTTGCATATTCTTCAACAATTTATACTCCTACCATATCAGCAACTGTTTTAGCATTGAGGATCTCAATCCAGTAACCATCAGGATCTGTTATGAAAGCGATTCCCTTTAACTTTCCATCGTCAGGTTTTTTCACAAATGGTACACCAAGTTTTTCAAATCGCTCGCAAGCCTTATAGACATCTGGTACTGTTAAACCAATGTGACCTGAAATTTAATACAACTGAGTACCTCGAGAGGTGACATAGGTAGTTATCATATTCCATATTGATAAAGGTTTTTGAAAGGTTACATTTCTTATTGTTGTTCTGAGTTGTGGCTATCATCCCTATATAGTATAAGCCTGTCTTAGAACACAAGTTCGCTTGATTAATAAATTTGATATTTACTGCAATCAGATTCAAGTCCGGTCAAAGCTAAGCTCTCCATTTTGATGGGTTTGAAACCTTCAAGCCTAACTTGTATTTCTGTGTGGAAAGCTGGTGACTTCGTTTTATTACAAGAATGATTAGAAAATAGAGTATGACTTAGATTAGATTTATAGAATATTATTCGAATTTTCATGGTGTAAACATAGCAACCTGAATTACTTTGAAGAAATGGATATGAATTATTTACAAATCCAGGTTATCGAATTTATATAAACCAAGTAATTTTTTTGATATTCAAACTCTTCATAACAACAAATGAACTTGTTACATACCAAATCCTTTTGGTTCCTCATTACCATTGTGAGGTTTATAATCGTCATCATTCTCTGTTCCCCAATTACTGAAACAAACAATTTTAAAACAAATTCTATGAACCTCAAATAAAAATAATTACTGAGTTAGTTCCACTGTGGCTTTTTTTCTTAATGTCCAAGCCACACGCTCTTTTGAATTTAAATCACCTTTATTATTAGGATCTTCATAACCCATGAAGTAGAGCGAAAATTTCAAAGAGGGGAAATCCAACTTTGTCAAAAGTTTCATACCAAGTACTTCAGTGTAAAATGGCAAAGATTTTCTGGGATCTTTGATCCTGTACATAGTTTGTTGAAAAATGAAATCCTGGAATAATTTTATTATTAACTGGTAAATGTTTCGGATCAAAAGAAACCTTTGTTTCTTCTCCTGAAGAACCACACAATTTTAAAGCTTCTTCATTGGATATGGGAATGTCTTTAAAGTCGCCCATTTCAATTTAAACATACACTTAGTTTTATGAAGTGATGTTGATTATAAGTTATACTATTTAGAGTTATCCTGATTAGATTAGCAATATGCAAGTAAAAACAATACAAATCGATTACAATGTATTTAAAAATTTGTGATAAAGTGTCACAATTTATTATTTTCAAAACACGACGTGCGTTTTATTGACTGAACGAAACGCACATTTAGTGTATCTCTGTTCTCTATTCCTTGATGCATTATCAAAAGCTAGGAATACACCGAATTTGAACCAGTTTAACAATGAAAAATGTTACATGAACTCGCCTATAGGAAATAACTTTTGAAAGGAATAGGCCAATTTAAATGAGGTTGAGCTAACGAAAGGTATTCACAAAATAAAGGTAAGAAGGTTGATTAATAAATAAAATACTCGGGTTACAAACGTTATTGCACGATTTACATATCTGTATAAAATGACTTCGGTTGGTATAAAACTTTTCCAAACAGATATTCATACAAAATTATAATTGTATTTAATAGCGAAATCTACTCGTCATAACCTTTTATACGATTGATATTTACATATTTCAGAATTTGAGTCATATTTTTGAATAGAAAATTTACTAATGTAGTGATGGCATAACGTTTTTCGTAAAAATTTTTATTAAGGAAACAAAGCAACAAAAATAACATTGTGATGAACTTCCATAAAAGATAGTGACATAATCGAAACTTATCGTTTAACATACGTAAAATTTTTTTTTGATTTTGAATTGAATCTGTGATGCAAATATATTCCCAGTTTTAAGAACAGAATATAATGTAGTTTCGGAAACTTGTGAATAGATACACGAAATATTCACGCTAAATTCAACAAATAATAGCTTGTAAAATAGTGAACATTGTGAAATAGTTAGGTATATCGATTTTTTCAGGTTTGCGATAAGTTCAAATATTTCTACTTCTTTGTAGTAGTAGGATCGATACTTTGCAGCAGTATAGTCAATAACATGAACACAATGAAAACAACAAGAAAGAAAATACAAGTCGAATATTGACAATATCAGTGTAGATGTTGAACTGACAGTAATTTGCGAAGTGGTTATATTTCTAAGTACAATTTAGGGGCCAATAATACAATTTGAGAATATCTTCCTATCCTCAATGTCATACTACATCAGTCACCCCTTGATGACTGGTGACCATCACCCTTTGAATTTGAATTCAGAAAGTACCAAGTGTGACCCATCATTGAAAAGAAAATTTTATAGGAAACATCAATATAGTTTCTTATGAAAAAAATGTAAAAGAAATAAGAGGCATTCATATATCATGGATAATCTCCGAATCTGTATGGTATTATGGATTATTTCCCAAATACACTGTATTGGATACTTTTGACACTTGATAGTTTAAAAAAACATTCCTAGAAATTGCAATTCTCGTAAAATTAAGTTCCAAACTATTCAAATTCAGAGATTTCGAACGATTCATTCGATGTCTTCGAGAAAAACGTTCGAATTGGGAATAGCCGAACATAATTATCGATTTTGTGGTGGCAACACCGCACTATGCATTACAAATTGCCGCTTCCGGCGTCCATTGCTCATTGTAGTCCATTTTGGTTTGTGATCCGTTGTCGGCAAGTTGTGTCCGTGTATTTGTGTGTAGTGAGGTATTCTTGTCTTATTTCCATCTTCTCCAAACTCATTCAGGTATGTGCTGGAAAAAAATGATTTGTTTTCAAATATATGCATATATTGCCTGAACGTTCGATTTTATTAATAATTAACACTTCATGGAGCTTTGGATACATCTATTCGAAATGGACGCACCGACGCGTAATCTATTTCACTGCTTTGTCGGTTTCTTGCCACTTACTACCAGTGGGTGCAATAACTCGAAAGCATTATATATTGTGGCGAAAATGCTTTTAATTCTATTTCGCCCTAGAAATTCATTCAAAATTGATTAATTTTTTTTAGATTAGTAATGGCCGACGCACCCGAAGCAGTTGCCGCTGATGCTGGAAGCGCTCCCCAGTCATCAGGTCCTCCTCAGAGAGGTGGGGGATTCAGAGGTCGTGGTGGTCCCGGTGGTCGTGGTGGCCCGGGAGGTCCAGGGGGACTTCGAGGACGCGGAGGCTTCAGAGGCCGGTAAGGTTCATTGATCCCAAGTCAATTCGCGGTGTTTTAACGAATTTGTTTTCAGTGGTGGCCCTGGAGGACCTCCAGGTAGAGGCGGGCCTATGATGCGAGGGCGTGGTGGACTTAGAGGAGCTCCGAGGGGACGTTTTCCACCAGGTGGACCAGGTAAATTTGATTTATTGTGTTAAAAGTACTAGGGAATTATTTTTTTATTTTTGATATTGACCTGGGAAATGCCTACATTGGATGTGACTTTCTGAAAATTTGCTCATTGGTCACAGGCGTCCTGCTTCATTTTTCTGAGTCTGGAAAAGAAAGTAATGTTTTTTCATATCTAGTTTTCCAAAAATTTTATTTGAGGTAAATTTATGCACAGTTTTGCAGCAAATAGTGATTAACAAGTTTCAATTAGCAAGAAACAGCTAAGAAAAACGATGGCATTTCAGCATTCCCAATTGAATAGTATGCAAGAGCTTGAGCTTCTATTGGGAAAGAAGAAATCTGTTATGTCGACTATTGTATATCTATCATTGTTTTTCTAATGTGGCACCATTAATTTACATTTCAGCGATTATAGATACATTATTTAAGAAACTATGAAACTAAAAAAGCAATGTTTTGCAAATTTAAGTTATGAAATGGATCAATCAGCGATCAATTGCACACTAGATGCTTTCTAGTAAATTTGGTACAATTAGCATAAAAAAGTTGGCCAACTTTACTCAATAATTGTAACTTCATTCACTTATATCAAACTTCTAATGGAACCTTGATGTGATGTACTATATGATAACCATTGTTGAAAATGTGTGCATTATTAAGGTTATGTTTATGTTTGTTTGTTCTATGATTTGAGTCGTGTCTAATCAGCCCAATCAACTTAAGAAAATATATATATTGTGAATATTTTTAAGAATTTTTTGAGAATTACTCTTAGAAATGAAATAGAAACAAAGCTTTTTTTTAACATATACACAACACTAATGTTAGGTTGAATTGCAATTTTTTGTTAACCAGCTGTTGTCCCCACTCAAAAGTTGTGTCAAGCTTTAAATTTTAGACTAATTAACCTAACCTTCAAATCACATCTTACTATGATTTGGTCATCTCTGACCTGTTTTACGTACACAGTGGTAAATACAGAACATTTATGATAAGTAAATCAAAATCCATATCATATTAGTCATCTTATCTTAAAAGTAGATCCGAAAGACCAATTTTAATTAATTACAAGAAAAGGCTGACCTCACTGCAGACATATTGTTTAATTTATTGAGGAACTAAGATATTTCTTTGTGTTAGTTACATGGTGAAGGTCTACTTTGAATATGTGCACCATATTGAAATTAGATCATGCGTCCATATCATGGGGGCATTCAACTAGTGCTGTGAATTTTTTGCAGTAAACAGACGCAAAAATTTTCCCATTTGGTTCAGCGATGAATTAATTCAACTCAATATTGATAAGAAGGCGGCACATAAACGGTATAAATCAACTAAAACTGATGTTGACTATAAGAAATTCTCAGCGTTATGTGCTCACTGTAAAGAACTTCAACAAGTTTGCCATCAAACATACCTTGAAAAAGTGAAGGGTAAATCCTGTGAAATGTCAGAAGGCAAATCCGGGGATATTTCCAAAGGTAATATTGATGGTTTAAACTGTAATTTTCTTGGTTAATTTTCATTTTGAGGGTACCCGGCGATTTTAAGAAAATTTTTGAGTACTTAGGTATTTTGATGTGTAGACTACGAATTCGAAAGAAAAAAAGCGGCGCTCTCCCATTAACAAAGTTATGGCCTTTCAAAGTTCAGAAAAGGGCAACTTTTCAGCTTTCTTTTTCACAAAGTAAACTATTTAAAAACACAAGCATTCATTCACTAGGTCACCTTAACATCTTATTCCTCCTTCTTTGACACTTTTCACTTCAATTATCAACATTTTTCCAATAAAAATGTTAAAAAATGTACGGAGCTGCTTTTTGGTTACATATCTCTGTATTTTACGTTTTAAAGGTTAATGGCATGGTTGGTACGACTGATGCAGTCAATATTCCTTCAGTGATTCAAATAGTTTTTACCTTCATTCTTCAGATCTTGAATTGTTTTTTAGGTGGTGTATTACGAATTTGAAATACTAGGCGGCGGCACGGCAAATAGCAACCGCATTTTTTCTGAAATGTCACTAGTAACTAGCCTAGAAATAGAAGAATGTCACCAGGAGAAGCATTAGTTTTTAAATTAAGTTTTTTATAAGAAAAATGTTGATTATTGAAGTGAAAAGTGTCAAAAAGGAGGAATAAGGTGTTAAGGTGACTTAGTAAATAAATGCTCGTGTTTTTAAATAGTTTATTAGGTGAAAAAGAAGGCTGAAAACTTGACCTTAGAGCTTAGAAGGACCGTAACTTTGTAAATAAGGGAGAGCGCAGCTTTATTCTTTCGAATTCGTAGTCTACGCATCAAAATACAAAAGTACACTCAAAACTTTTTTCAAAATCGCAGGGTGTCCTCGAAACAAAAATTTACCATTTTCTTTATTAGGAGTACTTGTAAAAATTAGATCACATACGAATTTGCAACCATAATCAATCATACATAGAATGTTTTTGGCAGGAATCTCGAAGGATATTAAAAGGAAATGCTTAGAGAGAGAATATTACACTTTTTTTTATATGTATAACCAGATGTTTTATAGATATCTACAAGCTATGTATGTTGTGCATACACGGTTCAAGTTAGTTTTTTTCCAATGAACCTAGTATAGTTCTTTTAGCCTAGAACTAATTTGCCCCACTATATAGTTTGAACATGTTCAATGCTCCTTCATCGAATCAGAATTTTTTTACTAAAGCGTACTGTTCTCATATTAGGCAATTTGTTCATAATGTGTCTTGGAACTCAACTAAATGCTGAATTAAACAATTATAACTAAAACCAGCACTTTAACATTCTAAATCCATAATTGATAGAATGTGAGTTCTCAACGAAAACAACTCTATCATCCCTTGTTATCTCTCAGGCCAACCAAAGAGAGAATGTGTCACAAATGGAAGGCAAACAAAATAGAAATTCAAACTTCACTTTGCTCTACTGATGTAATTGAGATTTGAAATGACAGGATATGAAATATACAATATTATTGTTAATACAAACAGCAGTAATATATGTGTAAATAAAGTCACACTTCTAATAAAGGCAATCTGTTGAATTATAATGGGAGAATTTTTAATTCCTCCTCTAGTAATGGTCATTAAAATTTAGTTTTATGAGCTCATCCCAATTAATCACGTAGTAACCCTTTGAGAAGGTTCTTTCCAGGGTGGCCCTCCAGGAGGACCAGGAGGTGATGGTCCTTTACCACGAGGTGGCGGACGTGGAATGGGACGAGGAGGACCTGGTGGTGGTTTCCGGGGAGGTCGGGGTGGTCCCGGGGGTGCTGACAGGGGCGGTATGGGTGGTATGGGTGTAAGAGGTGCAGGCCGAGGGGCCCCCAGAGGAGGAAGACCCTACGGAGCTCCAAGAGGAGGCCGGGGGGGACCAGGAGGCCCAGTGAGTGGATTTGGCCCTCAGAAGAGAGGCCCTGGACAGTATGAATCAAACCAAGGAGGACCAGGGGGTCCTGGACCAAAGAGGCCTAGGTTTGACAATGGGGGACAGGGACAGAATGGTTATGGCCAAGGGTGAGTTGAAGACAAAACAAACGAAATTTTTTTTATTGCAATTTTAAAACCAACATGACAAAAATCTATTTTGTCATGTAACAAAAAAAGTTGCAAGATTAAATTTTCCCTTATTTGCAACCCGTGCTTACCAAATACTAAGTGCGTTACTAAACGGGATGAACAATTGTTTCAGATTATTGTTTTTTCAGTTCATTAGCTGTGGTCTGCTAAAAACTAGTTTGCTACAGCAAGGTAGATCACTTTCAAAATTGTCGTAAAGCCTTCAATAATGTCAGTCATAGTTGCAGAAGACCATAGCTTATAAACCTAAGCAGAAAAAATCAGTGAATTATTGGCATTAAAGGAATTCACATATTTGATAAGGAATTTTAAGAATATTATAATGAAACTTCAGAAAGACTTTTCCAATACAGTCATCAACAATGTGTGCACAAATAAATAGTTGATGTATCGATTGAAATGTATCAGAGAGTGATATGCTTTAATTTTTAACCTTAGTGGTGGTGGTGGATATGGACAATCCTACAACACGCAGCAGTATGGCGGCGGTCAATCATACGGAAGTGGCGGCCAAGGCTATAATCAATATGGCGGAGAAGCATCTACCGGCGGTTACGAAAGCGGTGGCTACTCCACATCTTACAATTCTGGCGCCAGTGGGTACGGAGGCGGTCAAGATTACTCTGGAGGATATGGAGCATCGCAGAGTTCGGGGTACGGAGCACAGGGAGGTTATAGCAGTGGACAACAGGGTTACAATAGTCAGGCAGGAGGAGGATATGAAGATAGGAGCGGAGGATATTCAGCGGGTGGATATGGCGGTAAGTGAATTTGAATTTGGTTCCATGTTATCAGTTCGACTTCCTTTCTTTTGTGAAAAATGTGGCGAAATAATCAAAAAGTTGTATTTTCCTAAAATGGAATTTTTATAGGGCGATTGTCGAAACTGTTTTTTCTGAAATTATAATATGTGAAATATTTTTCATGGTTTTATTATACACTCTGCTATAAAAGCAGAACTAAAAGTATTTTATGTATGTACTCCACTTTATTGAAGAAAAAGTTTTTTAGATTTAATAGATGATGATCACCGAGTACTAAGTAAGTACTCATTCTATAAACGTTTACTTCAATGGTGACTTCACTAGCAAGAAATAGACAAAATTTCATATGTTATTCCCCAAATAAATTCAATATTTTAATGAACATATCCAACAATTTTGATAATCGCCCACACATGTAATTTTTTCTTAAAATATCAATGATTGATTTGCAAAAGACTGTAGTTTCTTAAAATTTGCTTTCAATCAGGTCTACTTTGATGCCATTTCGTAATTTTTGAAATATTCTGATTACTTCAATATATACCTATAAATGATTTAAATAATTACCAAGATTAATATGCCCTCAAGCTATTTTATTGTCACATTTTTCACATTTTTGTTATAGTTTTCAATTTATCATGAATACTTGGAAATTCTAGTGTTTTTGATATAGTTCCTGAAGCTTAGTAAATTACATTGTTGAAATCAAAATTATTTGGCAAAAATTGCAAAACTTCAAAATGAAAAGCTTCAGATGACAAGATATAATATTGAAAAATAATGATTATAGCACATCTACAATGATTATTATTATAGTTGAACCAAATGGTTCTAACATAAAAAATTGAAATGCTGCAAGTCCTAATTGAAAATTGAGAACATTCCACTATTTTGCTTAACAGTTCTATTCAGAAAATCTCAATTTTATTTGCTAAGTAATTGAGTAAGTGTTTTCTTCGCAATTTATGAAAGAACTGGAACAGTAAAAACTCTTCTAGAAATATTTATAAAATGTACTGAACCATCTAAACTTCCAATTATTCAGAGGTTGAGACCTCAATTTAATCTTTACTTTTCAAGTCTTGGATCTTGAAGATTATACCTGTATAAGGTAATGATTACTAGCCTCCTTTTGTTTTTATTTTAGGATATTGAGCAAGAGACAATACCGTTCTTGTTAAGACTTAACCAACAGTGCGTGTGTCCAAATTTTGGCAGTATTCTAAGTGTATTATAAAAGGAAATTCAGACACTTTTATTTAAATCAGCTGAGCTGTCATTCGTGTTACTACTCCCTATAATGATCCCTATAATGTAAAAAGACTCCCGAAGGCCACGAAGATGATCATCAGATTTGAAAAAAACTATAACCAGCATTTTCTGTAACTCCGTAGTTATGATAATATGGAAAGTTGAAAGACAAATTTTATGTATTAATATGAATGGTTCTAACAATTACGTTTATGAATGAAAGTAGATCAGGATTTTGGGTTGTTTTTGTGACAAACTTACCGCTCCTCGAAATGGCTCAACAAATGAAGAATTAAAACCTTCCGGGTTTGATCTTAGATTTATAATGGAAACAAGTAGGATATTCGTTCTGTATTATATGGAACTTTTTTGATGAACATGTCTCTCATTTATAATACAAGAATTACCACATAAAAGCAACCTCGGATCTCCCGAAACGCTTCCTAAAAATATTGTAATTGTAATGATGAAAAGAAAATTGCACGAAATAAATAATTGGAAACTGAATTTCCATATGTTGACAATGAATATGTAATAGATCTGATATAAAATGGACATAGGAAAATATTCCTTTTTTTTTGTAAATCTTGAAATTTCAATAGTTGTACAAAATTTGAATTGACTCTTTTAACGTTTTGTCTTGATTTGAGCTCTTCTGTAGTATTTTTCGAATATCTGCCTGTATATCTGTTTGTGTACATTGAAATATATGTGAACATGATCATATAATTTAGCGCATGCTCTTGATGCGGCAACGAGGACAGTTCAACTTTTGAAGCATTTTCCAGAACACTGTGGCTAACTTATAACAAATGAAGTTGATGATTTTTTTTATACTTGTAGTTAGGTTAAGTTTTATTCTATTGAAATGGATGTCGCTCCCGAACTGGGTCACATTTCAAGAAATTAACATTATTATTTTGAATTGAGACCACTTGAGAAATAACTTGAAGCAGTAAATTAAATTATTATAATTTGTATATAAAGAATTTTGTGTTTCAATTTAAAAGTACTGTAGGTATCCTTTAGTGGTTCCAAGATGTGATACATTTAAACAAATAAAAAGTGAATTAACGAATTCAAAAGGAAAGTTTTTTTATTCACAGACAAAAAACTGTGAACACCCGACACTTTTCAGCCATAACCAAAAGTAGTTTTTAAATAAATGCAGGCATTGATCGCAGATTAATCTGCAATTGAATGAAGCAGGCTGAATGAACATCTAATAAAGAGATTAAAGATGATGCTATGAAGATTATACTCAATTTTCATACTGAAATATAAGTCTCATTCTAAGTTTCTCACATTTTTTGTTGAATGATCGAGAAGTAGTATACGAAAAAGCTTTTTTTTTTCCGTTGCATTATTGCATTGTCCACTTACAAATTACACTTAGTAACGAAACATGTTTTTTTCTGTAGATCTAATCTACTATCTGATGAATACTGTGGGAAGTAGATGAAAACTAACACATTGTGGATAATATAAATGCTGGGAGCATTAAATAAAATTTGGGTACTATGAAAATTTTAAATGGTAAGACTGGTTTTCACCAAAATTTTTAAATTTCCAAATTATATATTTTTTATTATGAGCAATTTCAACTTGAAGTAGTGATTTTAAAATTCATTATAAAATATAGAAAATTGTAAAAAATTGCTCTCTTTGAAATTATGTTTTAGTATGTTTGATATTGACAGAGAGAAATAAATAATAATTATTTATGCAAGATATAAATAATTTCATTTTTTGTTGGGCATTTGTCAAAGTTTTGATCAACTTGAGCTGTTTGCCATTGAATAAGCAAAACTGACCTTTTTAGCGAATCAAAGTTTTATTGTGGTAAAAGGTTTCAAGAAATGTTTAAACAAAAATCGAGACATGAAAAAGTTTAAGAATGCCTGTTTGGAAACTCAAGTTTTGGGAAAAAATTTGGGGAGTTTAAGCGATATTTCTTTTTTATGTGGTATTGAGAAACCCTGTAGAACCTATTTCGATGGCTCTAAATCATTATTTTTGTAAAAAAACTCTAGACTGGATATAAAATGTACAGTGAAAAATACTTTGTTCATACTAGAGATTGCAGGTCAACTGTGTGCAAGTGATTAGTGGTTTATGATTCATTTCAATTCGGTTTTTGGATTTCTTCAACCTAATATAGGCATGGCTGCTAGCCACTTGCAGCAATTTATTAATCTCTATCAATACCATACGCACTAAAGTTCTTTTCACTCAAATCACAGAAAAAGTTACCTAAGAGCAGCAAAGAGGACAAACAATGCCTCGCTTAAAAAAATAACTATTTCGTTATCAAAACTTGAAACTATGTTATCAGCTTACATTTCAAACACTTAATGATGTATTTTTGTGAAAACTGAAATGAAGAGTAAAATAGTTCAACTGTTATTCAGCAACAACACGAAATTCAAAGCGACCCACTCAAAAATATTCAAATTTGAATAAGAATGGATTTCTGAACCAATCCTATTCCTCATTATTATAGAGGACAATATAATGTAAGTATGAACTGGCAAATAATACTATTATTTCTTTTCATATTGAAAGTTGATTTTTTTCTTGTGAATTTTGTTTAGGCAGGGTGTCCATTTGAATGTAATGATGCAGTAGACATACCTAGAACAAAAATAATTGTATGTGTTTCTTAGAAGCAAATGTTGGTGTGGGCACCTTAGTCTTGGCATATTTTTTCATGAATTTTAAGATATTTTAGGGTTATAATGACTTGTTACTTTCCAGAAATACTGTACAGTTGAGTTGTTTCAAATAATGATTTCATACAAAATGAATGTGCTGAATAATTTAGGCTGACAGTATGATCATCACAAATTTAAGAAATTTAGAATCTAGAGTTCGAGTTGAAAACATTTTCTATAATATTTAAAGAACTCGCATCAATTCAATTATAGTTTTCAAAGACTCGCCAGCCCACAATATTCTAGAGAGCAAAGTACATTGAGGTAAAGTATTGATTGAGTAATCTTTTATTTTGAACTGCAAGGACTTCAAGCAGCTTAAGGATAAATTGCATACACTATTAATAAGCTAATTTGTAAATACTTTAATGAATGTAGATGTGCATAGAAATAATAATAATGATTTATAATGCACAAAAACCTTTGTTCTGTAGTATTTTCTTCATTTTTATTATGATTTTATGTTTGTGGATGCAAGTGGTAATTCAATTTTGTTTTTAGGTTGAGCTGTGAGTGGACTTCGAGGGATATGATGGTATCGTATTCTTTGAGAATAACTAACATCTTAAATTCGGTAGTTGATTCTTGGGAAGTCAGGTTTACAAAGATTACTTCAACTTATTCAAACTGATATGATGTTTGCTTATGGCTAAGAGCTTGTTCTGTTATTCAGAGAAAAGTATGCAGAACATTTGCATCATGAAGTTTCATTTCCATATCAATATCAATATGTTTGACATAATGAAAATTATGTCTAATGATATTCCAAGAATCAATTATTTGAGTACTTTTTTTACAGGAGGGAGCAAGTTCAAATGAAACTGATTTTTTTTAAGTAGACTCAATAAATAAGTCTTTATCATGGTTTTTCTTTATTTATTCATTGCCTAATCATATATTCACTGACGGTGGGGGTCAACTTGCAAAACTTACCAAGATATAGATATGCTGTGGTTAAAAAAAAATTCAAATTTAATTTTTGATGGAACAAAGATAAGTTACAATAATCATCATCTTTTAAGGTTTTGTCGATAGGAACTTTCCCAACTTACTAAAATACAGTATGAATATAGTTAATGACGACCCAACAAGGTTTGACATTTTGAAGGATAACCGCCCCAGAATGGTTTGAAAGGGACGGTTATTGATATAGTACACATATCTTTGATGTTAATTGATAAAACTTTCCGACAGGCTAAATAGAATATTGTGGATGAAAAAATTAATATTTTGAATTGAAATAACATTCATCTCTTCCAACGTACCAACACGGAAGGATCTCTTGGATAGTTATTGGAAAAATGTAGGCACATTTTTCAAATGCAGATTGTGAAGATTTTTTCAACTGAAGCAGCAAACAATTTTAGAAACTTTACTTGCTGATCTCGAAGTAAATTTGCAAGAGGCTGGAAAAAAATTTTTGAAATGCGATGGTCGTATAAAGTTTTCTAATCTGCAATGAACATTTGAATAGTGACTTCATTGAAGCAAGGTTCAAACTGGTTGAACTTGGTAGTCCTCTGTATTATCTTGTAAACCAATCTGTTTAATACCAGTATTATCTTCTACTGAAAGCATGAATCCATTGTCAGGTGTTCTGTGTTATCTGTTACCAACTCGACCAAGCGTCTTCATTTCATTCAGGTTGGAGCCCAGCTCCCTTACCCTTTGAGCTGAATTTTGTCCAAGGACAAATTCGACAAATGTGTTTATATCTTCCAACAGTTCTTCCTTTTTTTTTTCGCAGAATTATTTATAGCGTTGCCAAAGCTTGGAATTTCCAATGGCTTACAGCTGGTAATTAGTTTCCTATATACTTGACAATTACTTATTTTCACAAGTGACGTGAGAATATATTTAATGTTGGCATAACAATTTGATAAAATGTACTGAAGGAGCGAATC
>WOGO01002833.1:0-15182 GCA_015342085.1 Leptinotarsa defecta | reverse complement strand
TTGGATCGTGATTCATCATACTAAAATCGTTTTCCGTTATGTAATTGTTTACTTTCATACTTAATTCCTGTTTTTCAATAATAACTGTGGCGTCACTTTTGTCGGCTTTAACTGCTGTGAGGTTGTTGGAGATCAACTTCCTTTTTATTGATTTGATGGATTGAACAAATTAATACACACTCCTAGAGATAGTAAACCTAGAGAAGATCCAACACAAAGAATAGTACCTGATGTAATCCAAATACAGACAAATTTACCTAGAGAACCTACATTGAGGCGATTGGACCGTATAAAAGGACAAACAACAGGATGACACGTTCAGTTTGAGTAGAGCCTAGATGATGACAGTACAACCAGCTGTCGAAAGCGCTCGCAGATAATTAAATAGAAGTTATAAAGCTTCAAATCCTTTTTGTGACTTAAATTTAATATTAAGATCGTAACGTCACTAGTTACAATGCCGCCCAAATGTGAAGATTCCAAAAACAAAAGAAACTGAAAATCCAAAGTACCAATCGGTGGCATGAAGATAAAATCGCACCTGAGTGAACAGCAATTAGACGAAAGGTAATGAGAATTGTTCCTCTTGTAGTGCCTTGCATTATTGCTCCTTGCAAACAGGCCATTTCTACAATTTCCATATAATAAAAAAAAATGTTTCTTAGTGAACGAAATCATTGTTTTTTACTATAAATGTTTTTTATATTGTAAATCATTTGTGGTATTCCAAAAATGGAATCAAGTCAAAGAAAACTATATTTGCTTTTCACATTCCCATAATCGTATATATTATGTAAATACTATTTTGATATACATCATATTCTTATCTAAATAAATCGGTACAACGAAGAAGAAATAAAAATGCATCAAAATCGTTTCATAATATATTTAGCTGTTGTATTTCATATATTCAATAATAATTAAGATATTAGCTTTACTTGTCTCCTGAAGTTGTTGGCCAAGAACCCACGAAGAATCTAACAGAATGAAGTACTTAGGAGTATTCAGGGAAAATATACTTCAGAAAAATTATTTTTAGTATGGGATCAACAACAAATTTCATAAATCCATTTACAGTTCCATAAAATTTAGTATTGCACATTGCACAAAATATTAAAATGTCCAAATTTCACATCGATGTCATTTTGTTTGAGGTTTCTTTGAGCAGCAGAAAACAATGGTGTTCTTTCATAAAAAATTAAAATGATAAATAATAATGGTTTTCAGCTTATCATAAACTTTTTCCACATCTATCTATTCATGTCTCAAGTATTGAATACTGTCATAACTAGTGAAATTATTTGTGAATAAATAAAATCATATTAGCTGAAATTATTACAACTAAATACAAGTTTCCAACAATGAATAATAAATAACACATCAAATAAATGAAAATCAATTTTAAAATAATAAATCGACAAACAAAAGTCAACGACAAATTTAGAGCCCAATAGTCATTTTTGAAATTGATTTATTTAGAATCTAAAATGAAAGTGACCCATACAATTTTCGCATCATATTTGACTGTTTTATTCAACACTCTTGCTGTTTGGTAGCTTGGTTATTTCTAAAACCCGGAGGGCTGGATATCTGTGGATTCAAATCATTACTAAACCAATTCAGGCCCTGTTGTGAATTTATATGTGAGAAATTATTGAAATTTGGCTGTAACTGTTGTGTGAAATTTGAGAATGCATTATTTGTGAAGTCAAAAGGCCTTAAAGGGGCCCCATTTTGTTGTGTTCCTACTTGTGATATATCTTGATAATGATCTCGAATTTGAGGCATATTTGCTATGGGATAATGACGACTCGAGGAAAGTATGGCTGGATCTAATATCTTCCAATCATTGCAGGTATTATTGATAGCTGTAAAAAAAAGGTCGTTAATTTTTCATGTAATTCAAAGTTTTCTATTTTGTCACATTCTACTAAAAATCATTATTATGAAACAAAGTGATACTTAAAAATGTACAAAAGGTGGAAATTTAAGTTTTTTAATAAAATCATCTGGTTTATTATTCAAAAATTCATTATGATATTTTTGGGAAAGAAAAATTTTGGCTTTTTACTTTTCTATCTTTATACAAAGAAATGTATACCCATTTAATTTAATCAATATGATAATTTAGTGGTTGGTATAATTTGTGAAATTGTGCCATCACATCAAAAAAATATCAAATATTGAGAGAAAAAAATCTGTATAATAAATAACATTAACCGCAAACAATTTCAGTTCATCCAATAAAAAAACATTTCTCCCATAATCATAACTACGTGAGAGGAGTATTTTTATTGAAACTCGTCATACTCCTGAGTTTAAAATTCTACGCTTCATTTCAGTTAATGTTGATTTACTACCGAATTTAATGTATTATTTGACTTTTGTTCTTGTTCTGGATTCATTAATTAATCTAAAAATTATTGGGTTCTATGAAAAAGTGTACATGAACAAATAAAAAAACAGTCTCAAAACAATATAAAGTTATATATAAAACTGAGGAGAATATGGCTGATAGGATTAAATGTGCACCATTAGTTACGCATACTCAGGTTCGCTATTCTTAACAGTCAAAAGCAGTCGCACAGTTAGGACTTGAAAGGTTTGCTTGAATCCAGACTTAATTATCAGCTGTATAACTGCAAAATTTTAGTTGCTATTGTTTAGGAAATTGTTTAAAAGACGCGTTGTTTATAATATGATTTAAACATTTTTTTTTGGAACTATAATCTTTGATGCAAATTATTATTGAAAAAAATTGTTTCTTAAAAAAAATTGTATTGCTTGAAAACGGATTTGTTAATCAACAATTTTATATATCTCTTTTAATCAATATTAAGGAACAATTTTTCAAATCATAATTTATCTTGTTCGTTGATAACTAAAAAAAAAAATGTTTTTAACTCAATTTTTCATTGTTTGGTCAATAAAGAATTTGTTTTAAACAATTAATTTTTTCTATATATTTTTATCTCTTTCTACACAATGTTAGAAAAACAACTCAATATTTTATATCGAATTTTAAAAATTCTGTTCTTCTCTACTCCACTATTCTCACCTGGTTTTTATGTTTACCCTTATTATATTCTAATTTATTCTCTATTAATTAAAGAAAAAATTTTGCCGAAAATTCAAATAACTACCCAATTATTTATTCCATTTATACCTAGTATTGTTTTATGAAAAAAATCAAGATTTTTTAAAAATTTTTATGTTTAAATGTCTCATAAACTAATACATATGACTATATCACTTGAACTTTTTATCCGCCATATGTTTATCAACAATTTCAGCTTATCAATTTTAGTCTCACAATATTATTTTCTGAACAATGAATTATTATCTGTAAAAATCATTGTAGTTCAAATTTTTTGGATTTGTCTCAATTATGTTGAGAATTTTTCAATGACCCTATGGGAAATTTCCACTTGAAAGTTGATCAAACCTCGACAAGAGTTTCGCTATACAATAGTATCTTCGGACGTCACAATACTGTTTGTACAAATTCTGTGTCATGCTTTTATAGTAATTTGATAGTCCGGTCAAAATAGACTAAAAATAAGAGTGAAGGTACATAAATTTACAACAAGCTGCAAATGCGTGTAATTGTTCAAACCATAGTTGAAAATAAGATTTTAAAATTCCGAATGATTGCGATGCCTAGAAAAAAAATATTCAAGGTCAAAGGTCAGAAATCTCGAAAAAAAAATTGGTTTTTCGCGATTTTCAGGAAAACGGTAAGTTTTATCATAAAATAACCTCAGATCAAAATTGTAGATCAAAAATGTATCAATACTTTTTTTCTTAGAGCCACCGATACGACGAGTCAAAAAGTTGTAATCGTCATTATATGCATAAGTATGCCACGTATATACATTTCTGAAGTTGTAATTTAGGTAAAAATATTTTTCTATTGGTATACATAAGTATAAATATAAGAATATCAGGTAGAATGAAATCCAGTCCCTTAATTTGTACGCTAGTGTAACCTTGAGCCAACATCCGTCTCCCTGTTAAATTGTGTGCGTGTTAAAATGTTTGAAAAATAAGATTTAGTTCAATGTGCTGAAGTTTTCAAAAAAGTAATTCGACTCAACAATAAATTATCACCAACGGGATTCAGTTTCTCCTTTCTATGTACAAAGCTCCGGAAAAAACCACCATCTAAGATAAGTATCGATATGCATGTTTCGTAAAAACACTAAAAATAAGAAACAGGTGCAATTAGCTTGTCTTCCTCCAACCTCAGTTGCTGCTCATCAACATCTTTTCCGGATATATTACCAAGTTCAAGTGTGGCCGGAAAAACTGCTGAACACAATTTTTTGCAACTCTAAAAAGGGATGCAGCGCTAAATGTGGTTGTAAAAAAGTTGGACTGTTGTGTTCTCTGGTATGTACACATTGTCAAGGCCAGTCATGTTCTAATGCTGATTCACCAATAGTGGATACCAACGAGGAAACATGCCATTCATCAATCTTGACGCAGTTTACCTACAACCAGGATGAACATCAAGAAGAAGAAGAAGATCAAGAAAAAGAAGAAGACCAAGAAGAAGAACGACAAGAAGAAGTATTTGAAGGTTATGACTCAGATGAATACATTTTTACATTTTTCAAATTTCAATCGCTTTTATAATTTCCAACCCTTTCGAATATATTTTATTATGCAAGTTTTCAATTTGACAGAATCACAACAGACATGTAAAATAGGCCTGCTGGGGAAACCACGTTAAAAAAAGCGCGCTTAGTACACTACCTCATAGGTGGCGTGGAAACGTTTGCATATAATGACGACTACAACTTTTACAACTTTTTGACTCGTCGTATCTCAGACTCTGTGACTCTGATAAAAAAAAGTATTGAAACATTTTTTGTAGAGAATTTTATGATCTACAATTTTTATTTGAGGTTGTGTTTATGATAAAACTTACCGTTTTCCTGAAAATCGCGATAAACCAATTTTTTTCGAGATTTTTGACCTTTGACCTCGAATAAATTTTTTTCCAGGTATCGCAATCATTCGGAATTTCAAAATCTTATTTTTGACTATGTTTTGAACAATTACACGCCTTTGCAGCTTGTTGTAAATTTATGTATCTTCACTCTTATTTTTTAGTCTAATTTGACCGGACTAATATACGTTTACCCTTTTAAACAAAACAGCTGCTTGTTTCAGCATTACGGGACTCCTCCACACAATTAAAGAGCAGTTTGCGAATATTTACACCAAAGATGTCCTAATAGGTGGTTAGGAAATTCTGGACCAGTGAAGTGGCTGGCAAGGTCACCTGATCTGACAGTTTTGGATACTTTCTTGTGGGGCTCCCCAACAATCTAATCTATGGTGAGCAAGAATATGACACAGTGGGTGAACTTAGTGAAAATATCATCACGCAATTCAGGTCTATCAGAAGAAGGGGCTGTTTTTAATTTGAGACGACGAGCTCGCTTATGTATTCAAGAGGAAGGCCATCATTTCGAACACTTGTAGTAATACTTTTTGTGCATTTTTAACAAGTTCATGATTTCATTCTTGGTTTTTGAAACGCACTGTACTCAGCTAAGTGCCAAATTTATAATAAAGTTTCAACATACATCGTTTTTCTCCATTTGAGAATGACCATCCCCGATTAAATCGTTTTTTTTTAATACCTGTGGTTTCAGAAGAACAAATCATAAGAAATTATACATCGATGAAATCAGAATGAGAAGTACTATTTTTCTGTATGAAAAAAACAATATGGTGCCAAAAAGAAAACAAAGTTGATGATGATTGCTAGATGACGAAACGTCGGATAGTTAATCATAAAAACGTGTAGCTGAAAAAAGTATCAAAGAAAATGTGTTTGCGGTTTTGAGGTATGTTGTCAAATAACGCCAGAAAAAAAAATAAAAACGAAAATCCCGATTTTTAGTTTTTTCGGGAAACACTCTGAATTTCCCAAGTTTCGAAACAGTGTTTTGTTAAAACAAAAAAACGCAACTTTGCCCTAATTCAAGCTTCAACGTATCCCCTGTAGTTGGGGAGATCCCAATGGTGGGGGGTCGAATTTGAATTACCCTGAATACCTTGATCACAGGTGGATGTTCATTAAAATAAAAAACGAGTTATTGACTTTTTCAATATAATTGAAGCTGTTTTGGTCACAATTTCGCAATTCTCAGTATGTTTTCAATTAACTAGAATTTTATGAAAAACACGTAAGTATTAAGAAAATAAAAATCCTAAAACGAAAATCAGAAAAGTCTCCTATGCAGTCTTCTTTCTGCTATTTATTTTTCACAATGAAATATATCTCAGCAACGAGTAGATTCTTTGTGAATCAAATTCATGTAGTATCCAAGTGAAATCTGATAGAAAACTCAAAACATTAATGTAAGTAGTAGTATTTAATGATACGCATTCATTCGAGGCCATTCAAAGGTGTAGTTATCTCATTATTTTTGGAGAAATCTACTGATTGTTACTAAGTGTGAACCATGTTAATGATTCTCCATTAGATAAAAGTCTCGCGTTGTAGATATTAAAGATAAAAAGTGTATAACATAATTATCGAGGATGATACAGTTTTTCATTTATTGCGGACATTATCAACCTCTGGTAGCCCAGAGTAGTCTGGTAGTCCAGACTATTTGTTTCATTAGTAATATGTGTTAATTTTCTTTTCTCCGTTATAAAATAAAATTTTCTTCTCCATAATTTTGAATATTAGCTGATAATGAACCTATATGAGTTCGAAACATGTACTGATTGATGGTTTTACCGCTCTAACATCTGATGCTGACATTAAATTGCGGAGACTACTTACAACTTTTATTCTTCGCAAAAGCGGACATTATTGTTTGAAAACAAATTTTGATGCTCGTCTCAAATTCTTCAGGAAATAATTTTATTTCTAATAATTTAAAAGTTCTATTAACTTTTTAAATAAGACCGTCTCTCAACGCCAGACGCGTATCATATACACATACAAATCACTTTTCGCTTTCTGGACATATTCAATTTCAGTAAAGTTGGTACCGGGAATTGATGTTTTATAACACATTTTTTTTTTAAATTGTACTGTACCAACAAGGTATGTCTTCTAAATTCATCTCCGCTCAAATCGAATGTTTAAAAAATATGTTTGAAATATGTTTTTTTTGTTAACCAGCTATCGCACCCATACAAACGACAACTCTCAAAAGTCGAAACTTGTGCGAGCTAAGGACTAACGAGGTCTTACCTTTTAACGTGTAATTCCTAACACGGAATATAGTGTATTTTCTGAACGACATGAAAAACTGAATTTTTCCACCATGGGTAATTTTGAAAAACTTCGAAATTTAAGATAGTTCATTGCCAAGTCGAAAACTCTAAAATACAATGAAAACGCAAATAATCACACCGAATCAATTTGTCCGCTTTTCAATCTATTGTTGACAAATTAATTTGCAGGTAGTGGCTTCACTAGTTAATTACCGAAAAATCAATTAGGATAATCGTCATTTAACAAAGTCCACATCGGACCAAAAAACTTTAGGTATATAAACAGCTAACCCTTGTCCTTAGATTCAGTATCAATTTGCTTCTCCTGATGATGCTAAACTTGTTAGCGAAACGCGCGTCGAGTGCAAAAATATCAGTTGGGTGTTAGGATAATTAATCTCTAGAAAAAGTTTTCAAAAATCGGTTTGCAAAACCACTCACTACCTCACCTAACCCCACGGACACACGGCACTGATAAAAAAATATTGTGAAACGGACAAAAAATAAGTATTCAGGCAGTCCAGCTAGCCGATCCTTTATTCCTCAACTACATTTGATAGCACGTTTACTAACTATCTGGGCGACTAGGAGCCACAGGCAAGAAATGTTTATGACTGTATTCTTATTTTTATTGCCGTTCCAATTGGTAATGGATAGACTATACCAAGTACATATAAAAATCAATTGAAATAACACAAAAAATCTAACTTAGTACGTACTCTATTTCAAGTTGCCTAGTTAACCTGTTTTACCTAGTACTGATAAGTTTCCTATCTAGCCTGTGTGACTGGGAATCAGACCATTTTTTCGGAAATATATGCAGGAGCATTCCACAGCCCACCACGTATTTACCGTACTTCAGCGTGCTTGCTCCTGTTTTGTTTTGTTGCAACAAGCACTAGCTTGTTCAGACATATCAGACATATCTCAGTTCTTACGAAAATAATATAAAATTACTAGTTTGTTGCATGAGCTACCAACAAAAATCCACAGAAGCAGTGTTAAGTGTGTGATGGACGCTTAATAAACACCAGAAACCATTTTCAGACTCTGAGATAGTGAAGAAATGTATGTTGGCAGTAGTTACGTCACTTTTTGAAGAAAAAAGAGATGTTGTCTCTGCAATTCAAAATATTTCATTGTCAGCGAGAAATAATATACGAAGAACTGAAATTTTAACTGCGGGCATTAAAAACACTCCTCTTGAACTTCTGCAACAGGAACTTTGCTAAGCCATAGGACTTGATGAATCATGTGACATTGTTGATGATGAATAAATGTCAATTTTTTGTAAGATTTTTCGACATTGAGTGTTAGATTTTTAGGGAAGAATTGCTAGCACTATTGCAGTTTAAAAGTTACACCCCGAGAAGAAGACTTATTCAAGACCATTGTTGATTTTATTAAGAAATATGTATGTAAATATGTTATGTAAAAATAGTTTCGCTTTCAACTGACGAGGCCCCAGCAATGATTGGCGAAGAAAAAGGTGCAGTAAAGAGACTCAGATATAAAAATTCAGGTCTTTGTGGAAAACAGCAATATGCTGATTGGGGCTTTATTGAAAGATTTTTTTGAAATATTTGATACAGAATTACAAGAAAATGGAAAATTAATATGTGATCTGATACAAAGCGTGTCTGTTTATCGTCGTAAGCTGAATATCTTTGAGAAAGATATCGTTAAACAAGAATTCATTCATTTCCCGACAATTCTTGAATTTAAAAAGGAGACCTCTGAAGAAGACACTGCAGAGTTTGTAAAATTTCTGGCTGATCTTAAGAACAAATTTGCTACAAGATTCCATGATACTTTGCAGAAATAGGCAAGCTATCTCCGTTTCTTAAATCTCCATTTGAAATTGATGCAGCGGCAAAATGGAGAGATGTGGCTGCAGAGTTGTTCAATCTGTCACAGCCATCACTTCAAATGGAGATAATTGATTTGCAAGAAGATGTGTCTTTGCAAATTTATAGAACGGTATCCACTGAAGAATTTTGGGCCAAACATGTACCGGAAAAATATGAAAATTGTAAAAGACTAGATATCAAGTTGGCCACTATAATTGGCTCGACATGCACATGTGGAAACACCTTTCTCAAAGCTGGATTTTTTGAAAAACAAATATCATTCGAGATTAACAGACGCTCACCTAGAAGACACACTTCGGATTTGCTGTTCCTCTCGAGAACCAAACTATAAAAAACTGGTGTCGTTTCTCACATTAATAAGAGGTCTTGTATTTTTTTATTATTCGGAATATGTAGCACTTTATTAATTATAATTGTTTCACTTCTGGACCCCGTTAAAATTAGTATCCGGACCCCACCTAAAACTACTTGCCGACCTCTGCCTTATGGAGTTTCAACTCCTTCCTGGTGTGTCTCACTTCATCATTCAGTATGTTGCGCGATTATATTTTAGAAAACAATCATATCCCCATCTCGCTCTCTTCGATTTTGTTCCAATCCTTGGATCACATGTATGGTTGATCATATGCTTACGCATGATTGACAGTTTTCCTTCAATGTCACTGAAGTCGAATAAATATTCGATAGATATTATTCATATCTTTCCTCTCAAGTAGATGAGGCTGACAAACATTTTCAGGTAATTTACAATAACACGCTATTTTCAGAAAACAATAAGTACTCATCTTTGAACAATCGCATACTGTCACCGTTTTTGGTATTATTCAGAACGAAATGTATGAGATCATATCTAGAAATAGTTTTCAGTGGAAACGGATGATAATAGGAATTTTCCTCAAGGTGAACAAAATGAGCCGGTTCTTGGTTGTTGTTTGGGCTTTGGTACTAGCCTTACAAATCGTACATGGAAATAATGCCCCAAAAGAGCAATTTGAACTACACGAAGGCAACTGTAGCAGAGCATTAATAGGGGATATGGTGTTTTTGGATCACGTGCAGTTGTCAAGGCTCCCTTTGGTTGGTAGAAACACAACGGTGAGTTTAGACTGCAACACCGGTTTCATTTCAAAGAGGAAATATATCAAGTTTGCAGTTACTTCCATGAGAATCTTTTCCTTATTCGGCATTATTTCCGGTAATATTCGTTTTGAGGACACCAGGCGATTTTGAAAATTTTTTAGTGTACTTACGTACTTTAATACGTAGATTAGGAATCCGAAAGAAAAAAGCGGCGCTCTCCCTCAATTACAAAGTTACGGTCCTTCAGAGTTCAGAAAAGGGCAACTTTTCAGCCTTCTTTTTCACAAGATAAAATATTTTAAAACACAAGCATTTATTCACTAGATCACCTTTACACCTTATTCCTACTTCCTTGACACTTTTCATTTCAACAATCAACATGTTTCCAATAAAAATGATAAAAAAATGTAGGGAGCTGCTTTTAGGTTATGAATATCTGTATTTTACGTTTTTAAGGTTAGATATTGACAATTTTTTTATGAGAAAAGTGTTGATTGTTGAATTGAAAACTGTCAATTAAGGAGAAATAGGGTGTAAAGGGGACCTAGTGAATAAATGCTTGTGTTTTTAAAAAGTTCATCTTGTGAAAAAGAAGGCTGAAAAGTTGCCCTTTTCTGAACTTTGAACAGCCGTAACTTTGTAAATGAGGGAGAGCACCGCTTTTTCCTTTCGGATTCGTTATCTACGCATCAAAATACGTGAGTACACTCAAAATTTTTTCAAAATCGCCGAGTGCCCTCAAAACGGATATTTACCTTATTTCCCAGATTGTCGTCGACAGTATCCAGTAAGGGACAAATATCGAAATTTACAGTTGAAAACGATAAGAGTGAGTCTTTCTCGTGGAGAAATGAGGACTCTGAACTTTTGTAGGAGACAAAGTTGCACCTTGCTAACCTTATTATTAGATATTTTTTCAGAATTGAAAAGTTTCAGTAAATTCAAACGGCGATTCGATTTTATTCGCTGTCGAAGTTTATAATATCTTGAAGAATATCAGTAGTAAATAGTCCTGTTCAACATTCAAATAGTACGATTCATTTGTTACATCAAAATTAATTGTTCTCAATTATATTTTTGGCAAAATTAACTTTCCTTTTCTTTATTTAACATGAAATCATCAACTACAAAGTTTTAGAGCATTCAATTCATGAATACATATATTACAAAACAGTTTTATAATTTATGGGAAAGAAAGTTTTTGGCTTTCTACTACTTCATCTTGATACAAAAAAAGGATGAGGGAATCTTTCGAAGAAAGGAAGGAAGTAATCAATTCGAAAATAAGTTACTCTATACATGGATGTGTAGATGATGCGAAGAAGTAACTTTCATCCATTTCAGCTATGAGCCAGATCTTTGGTATATTCTTAGTTCCTGTTAAAATTCTCTTGGTGTTTATGTAATTGTATGGCTCCTAAATACATTCTTGTTGAATAATGATTTGAAGTTGCTAGCCTCTCTGTATTTTCGAAAAGGATCTTATGTTCCCCGTCGGACAATGCATGTTCAGCAACTGCAGACTTCTTGGTCTGTCCCAATCGGCAACTGCACGTGTTCTCCACCAGGCGGGTACCAATGCTCCTTTTAGTCTGACCGATATAGACTTTACCACAGTTACAAAAATCCCTTAAACTCCCACTGATTTGAGTGGATCTCTGATGTCTTTTACTGATCCCAGATACTCCGATCTTCGTGGGTTTGAAGACGTTGTTGATTGTATCCTTCTTTAAAATTTTCTCGAATCGATTGGTGACACCTTCTTTGTATGGCAGATAGACAGTGCCTTGAGGATGCTCTTCACTGGTAATCTACTTCTTCTCCCTTGGAGGCGTAACGCAGATTATGTCTTTTCTGTCGTAGCCGTTCACTACGCTGTTGATGACGGTTCGTTTCTGTTTTGAACCAAGCTTTCGCACTTTGAGGTCTTTCAAAATAATTTCCTGAACTTTTTTGAATGTGTTCGTTGGTAACATGCTCTTTGGGGCTGCAGCAGTATTTTTTTCCACCAAAAAGCAATGCTTTATCAACACACGAAATTCTTTTTCATCCATTTTCTTCGAACTACCAAAAGTTACTCAAAAATATTCTCTATCACAAACTAATAGTCAGACAGCTGTGGAACATGTACCCGTGTCTATTGAAAGTTAGGGTTGAATAATAATCTTATGGATTTGATTCCAGTAGTGCCATCTGTGTGTTAGCCTATAAACTTCTCAATCCATCTACTATGTATAAGAAAATGAATATTTCTAAATGGAACTCAAGAGATACATCTTTTTCAACGTACCCACGCAGTAGGTTCTGGTGATAGACTGCTGGAACACACCTACTTTCCATGGACATGGAATTATATCTTTGAAACCGGCTGTAGCTGATATACTTGACTGATTTCAGCGTGGTTCTGCTGTTGGATGAACAAAAAACATCTGCAAGACTAACCTCTGTGAGGTTTATTGCAAAAATGTCTGTCGGTAATAATTTAATGCCAATCATGGTATCAGTCGGAAAAGTAGTTATTTTTTGGCAGACATATGCCAGAACCCAAATTGTAGGTACATTGGAAGATAATATTTGCTGACTTTTGAAATATATCACAATTACTTTGTCAAAAAATATACTACAGTACAATCAAAAAAGTTAACAGGTTGAACAAGAGTTTCATACAGTATACTTCAATACAATACAGTTTTATTGAAAGTGATACAAATTATGAAACAACAACAACAAAAATTAATTGGCGCTCCGGGGCGACTTCATTGATTCCAGTGACGCATTTGCTATTTCAGCTTCAGGAAAACCCTGAAAAACCAAGATCTAAAGATCTTGATCTGCCAATGTCCTCTCTTTCATAGAATGATATGTAGGGTGTCTTCAGAAGCTCCAATAACTTCAAGATATCACCACAATATTTAGTGATATGACTAGTCCGTTACGTCTTTGACCAATGCGTAATAATGACCAGATTTAACGCCAGAACCACTGTGAACAATGACTGCATGAAGATTATAATAGTGGCCTGCTATATTGTAGTGTTCATCTATTTCGAACCTTCGTAAGAGTTTGGGGCTTCCGTCAGAGATTTAGTCATGTTTGAAGATCATCAGTGTTATTATTAGATATATAACAGATAAACATGTCTTATAATAGTCAGTTAGTTTGACGCATGCAGCTGCAGTTTCGTAAGAATGTATCACTTTTCCAACCAACCGATTTCCAAGAGTCTTTGAAGTCCACTAAATACTCGTTCGGGCAACAAGAGGATTGTTCTGACTTCTTGGGGTCCTTGTGAAATACTCTTCGTGAGCAGCAAAATAGCAAAATCAATACTCCTGACCGCTCTGGACTTAATGATTCCGTACAGTCTATCTTGTCGTGTGTTTGTAGATCTTTTGCTGGGAAAATCCTCACTAGTTTACTTCGTAGTACATGTTTAAGAGGTAGCAGAAACATATGTGACTTTCTGAAACTTCAGCTAGCGTTTCCTAATATGACTGATAACCAATCCTTGCAAAGCTTATTGTTATATCATCTGAAAATAAAATTTTTAACGGGTGATGATCAACGCCAAGTTAACTATTATAAGATTGTATATAGTATATAATATTTAATATATAGTATATAGTCAATCTGATAACAACACTTAGTAGTTCTGTAGAATCACAGTGTGGAAAATGATAGTTCTCTACATTTTTTTCTAGTAATAAACCCTGTTTCAATCAAGTTATAGCTTGAATTTTGAATAAAGCCTGCGTCATTCTGACTATTATCTCAATCTATAATACCTATTTTCTAATGTTTTTCTCGAATTAAATCAAAATGTTATCTATGAACCATCATTTACACAGTTCAAATTTTGATACAAATACAATTCATACACCTGAAATTTCTATTCATCAAATCAATCAATAGCCATGATAAGGTTATCAAGAGATATGAGATGGAATCAATCAATATTGTTTTGGCAAGAAAATTAGAAAAATTAGCATTGATGTGGAATATATCCGTATTATGATTTGAAAACTGAAATTATGAAATTAGTGACTTGGCTGGATTTGATTCCAATGTTATGTTGCATATTGTCTATGACTTCCTAAACGAGTTAATTCCTACGTAATTGAATTCCAGAAATATTCTCATTCTTATAAAAACAATTGTACACAAAACTCTCCTTTCCTTTTACTTCATTCATCTCACTCATTCATATTCTTGATCAAGTTCAAAACTGCCTTCAGAAATTATCGATTTACCAATGCGTTTATTTTTCAGACTTCTTGGTATGGAGATCAGAAAATTTACTGTATTTTGGCTCTCGGTGGAAAACAAACATCCAAAGATTCTACAGTACTCATAAAAGAAGGGGGCATTAATCATACCTTCGTCACATTGGAATTTCATTCGCGGAAAAACCATGGTTTAGAGTACAATGTCCAAGTTTTTGGGAAACTGCCAAAAAAATAAAATTTCTACATATTGGTCTTTCATTAAGTGCTTCGTATCTTTAATTTTTAATAAAATAAAGTGTGGCAAATAAATCAGGCTGAATTTGGCCGATTGCACGGGTTATGATGGCTTCAAGGACCGCTGTGGTTGATGGCTTTTTCACATACTCCTGGGATTTGAGAAAACCCCACATCTAGCGATGGCCAGGATAAATCTAGGCTTAACAGTAGCATTTCTGACTGACCACTGTCAACTAAGGAAACACCTCCATAATACGGGGATAGTGGACACTCCTCTATGCAGGAAAAGGAAGATGTCAGGCATGTCTCATACGAGTGCCCGAAAGTTATTTATTTATTTGTTTATTTTCAAACACAACAAAAACCTCATTACATGAAAATAATTACTCTTATAAAAATGTTTTCTTCGATTGACGACTTGTTTATTTTGTGGAAATTCATGTTCACTGAGGATACACTACAAAAACACACTTTTGTCTAAAAAAAAAATCATTAATGTACGGACATCTTCAAAATT
>WOGO01002832.1:0-15184 GCA_015342085.1 Leptinotarsa defecta | reverse complement strand
CCCAGCACATCAACAACCGATGAAAATGGTGAGAAAGTGAGGAAAATTGTTTTGGAGAATTGTCGAATCACCATTAGAGAAGTTACTGAGGATGTCGCCATATCGGTTGGCTCATACCATGCAATTTTCTCGAAAATTTTGGGTACGTGCGTGCGGCAGCGAAGTTAGTTTCAAAATTGCTGAATTTTGACTTAAAAAAAAAAACGTCAACGGCGATCCAGATTTGCCTAAAAAGGTCATAACTGGTGATGAATCATGGGTATACGTACATAATCAATCCTCAGCCAACGTATTCACCAGATTTGCCCCCCTGCGACTTCTTCATGTTCTCAAGATTGAAGAGACCCATGAAAGGACGGCATTTTGTGACGATTGAGGAGATAATAACCGAATCGCTGGGTGAGCTCAAGGACATACCAAAAAGTGCATATCAGAACTTTTTCGAGGATTGAAAAAGACTCTGGCACAAGTGTTTTGTATCCGAGGGGGACAACTTCGAAGGGAACAAAATACAAATTGATGAATAAATGAATATTTTTTTGAGAAAAATGAAACCTTATTTGTTGAAAAGAGAGCGTATATACAACATAGTTTTCTGCCATCCAGATCAGTAATTTGTCATATTTTATGTCGCTCGACTTTTTCTGTTGCTTTTTCCGTTTTTTGAAAATTCGTCGGGAATTTCAAAACATTCTTGCATTTTTTTATGTTGACAGCTAGCAAAATTTGTTTCTTCAACAAATGAATACAGTATTTCCCTAAACAGTAAATGTAAAATGGTTTTTGAAAATATTAACATATGTATGTTGGGAAATTTTGGGCCATGAAGATAGAAAATAATAATTGTAAAAAAATTATTAAAAATTAAAAAAATAAAAATGAGAGAAAAGAAAAGGAGAGGTAATAAGGAAAGGGAAAGAACCAGGAGGAGGTTCGGATTTCCCAACATGCATAAATTGAAGAGAATTCTGAATTGTTTGAAATTTTCAAAAAAGTTTAATTTCTCACAAGTAAGAAACCAGTCCTGAACAGTCCACAAATTTTGAAGTGACAATTTTACAAAATCCCAACTTTTCGCTGTTTTTTTCGACTTGGAAAAGTTGGGAAATTTCGGGCCAAGAAGATAGAAAAAATAATAGTAGAAAACAATAAGCACAATATTAGTTAAGTGTTGTTTCCTTTCATTTGTATTAAATATTCCTATACATGGTGGATATGGTGGAAGACCAAGGACCTTGGTCCAAAGTAGGATAATTCCCATTATTATTTTTATAATCACCAAAATTTATTTTTGTTTGTGCATACCCTAACGGGCATAAGCATTCAGCCAATCATTGGATAGCTAAGTAAGAAAATCAATATATAATAGTAGTAACTAATCCCTCGACTTTCATTTTTTAGAAAGTTGGGAAACTTTGCTGGTGGGGTTGGGAAAATTTGGATTCCCTCCTCCTCTGGTATTTTTTTCGCTACGGCCCTGCTGCTGTGAAAAGTTTTCTCAACAGTTAGTTGCTACTTCTGAACAATTTCTTTCTGTTTTATCGTCGCGTCGCCCAAACCCTACTTGATCAAAGTCTGCGTTTCAAAGTCTACTTGAAAAACCTAAAAGCTATGTATTTCAAAGATGACTCTAGTGAAACATCAAGTGTGCTACATTTTTGAAAGGGTGATTTGAAGCTCTAGTGAAATATAGGAATATACAGGGTGTCTTATTGAAAAAATGGGTTTCTATCAATAAATATTGATATCTCATTTGAAAAAATAGATTTTTTGCACCATTGAATTCTACGTAAAAAGTGCTTCGGGAATTTTTTTATAAAAACAAGAAATTTTTGACATGAAAAAATCTACAGCAACTCTTCGAAAATGCACATTTTCGAAAAACATGCTGTGACTCAGAAAAGATGATCGAAAACGATATGTGGTTTCCACCACTGAATTAATCATGAAATTTGACTCTCAGATACAGTCATCAGTTTTCGTCTATTGAGTTTGAAAACAAGAGTTTCCCTTCAAAAGTGTCCAATTTGGCTGTAGTTGTAACTAATTCCTCGGGTTTCATTTCTTTGAAAGTGGGAAAATTTTGCTGGTGGGATTGGGAAAATTTGGATTCTCTCCCCCCGGTTTTTTTTTTCGCTACGGCCCTGTCTATAGTTGATTATTCAGATAAAAAAAAATTATCACGATTTGAGGTTCATTTTGAATTGAAGCCAAATCCATGAAACATAAGAAATGAAAGGAATGTTAGAAAATGATATATTTAAGTCTAATTCACCATACGCTTCACCTTGTGTATTGACTACAAAGAACGATAGAACATTCAGGTTTTGTATAGACTACAGAAAAACCAACGATGAAACAGTTAGACCCGTTTCCATTTCCAAGAACTGATGAAATTATTGAAACATTTGGCGGTTGTGATTTGAGAGTTAGATTTTGGAATATAATAATTTCTGAAGATACCAGGAAGTTTAAAGCTTTTGTTACAAAAGAAGGACAGACACTATGAATTCACGAGATCACCTTTTGGGTGGAAGAATTCAAGCGCTTTTCAATTTATTATGCAAGAAATATTTGATTACTTATCAATTGAAAACGGTGTAGTCTCCATTGATGACATTATGTTTGGAGAATATACCTATGAAGAATGTGCAATTGCATCATTATGAATATGCTAGACAGAATGATTTGAAGGTCAATTGAAAAAATGTTCCATTTTTGGTGAAAATATAGACAGGAATTTGAAAAAAAAAGAAAAATTAAACTGTTGAAAAAGTAAAGAATATGAGAAGCCTACAAATCTGAAATCATTACAATGTTTTACTGCATTCAAAGCGTTTCAAAGTTCGATAATTGACTACACTGTGCCAATCAGGTTTTTAGAGTTCGGCAGAGCCGTTCTCTCACCATCTGACCTGATAGAGCACTCATCATACAAATCAATCGGCTTTGTTGAGAACCTGGGTTTATTTGGTCGAGTGTGAATAGGTGTGAGCCACAATAAAGTCTTGCAGGTTGCGGGGAAGGGTCGGATAGACCCACTCACTTTGGACCTAACTCAACCTAACACTGTACAATAATCAACTTTATTTCACTGTTGATATAACCGAAATCAAAATCTATTTATTTTCTATTTGGTACAATACTGGTGAAATTTTTGGGAAAGAAAGTTTTTGGCTTTCTACTACTCCATCTTGATACAAAAAAAAAGATGAGGGAATCTTCCAAAGAAAGGAAGGAAGTAATCAATTTGAAAATAAATAACTTTATACATGGATGTGTAGATCATGCAAAGAAGTTTCTTTCAGGCACAAACTGAAAGAAAGTCCTTCTGAAACAGCTACTTCCATATAAACATTGAATTACACGAAAGAAAAAATCTTTCGAAACAAATACTTCTACATGAACACTGAATTATACAGAAGATACTTTTGCATGATCTACACATCCATGTATAGAGTTACTTATTTTCAAATTGATTACTTCCTTCCTTTCTTTGGAAGATTCCCTCATTTTTTTTGTATCAAGATGGAGTAGTAGAAAGCCAAAAACTTTCTTTCCCAAAGATCTGTAGTTATTTTGCATTGTGATTGTGTTTTCGAAATCAACCTGTTTTCTCAAAATTAGTCATTCATTTGATAGATTAGATGGTTACAAAAACCATCTACTGCAAAATACATTGCAAAACAATTTGATGTATCAGTTCTACTGATGAAACTACTGTGTGTGAAACGCAGTTCGAATAGAATTGATGGTGTGAAAATTGTATAATTATTATCATGGGTGGTGTTATTAATTTTCATCAAGTAATAGGTCAGTGTATTCATAATACTCGAAACGTCCACCAAAAGTTTTGAGTAATGTATACGAACTAGCTAGCTGCTCAGCTCAAAGAGCGAAGAATCGATCTCGAAATGAAGTTTCGTCTCAATTCCACCGTCGAACCGGGATAGCTTTCTCTGCCGAAACACATGTTTCCTCGTCCTTCCCGAGGTTCTTCCACGCAGTAATATTGTCCATTAGAGACACGCGCTACATCTTCATAACGAGCATTTCATGTATGACTCGTAAAGTTACCGAACAATAAATCATAATTACTCGACCCGAGAGCTGCTATTAAAGCAGAATCCGCGGCCCGCGTCTTTTGGACGAAACGTATTCATCATTTCCACTTATTATGCACGCCCGAATCACGGTGGACCAAAACACAATTAGGACGAGGCATGGAGGATTGTGACGGTGTTCACAAGGAGGGTAAAAATTCGACTACCTTGAAGACTGACAGGAGGGAAATAACTCACCCAAATTTTATTGAATTTCTCAAATAGTGATACTTTGAAGTGACCGCCTCATAAAAAAATCAACATTACGAATTCCATTTTTCCAAAAAATACATTTGAAATTATTTCATGAGTTGTTCCAATATTTTTTCATATCCATGCCAAATTTGAGGCCACGTACCTTTACTGGTTTCGAATTGTTGATGTTTTTATGAGACGGCCACCTCAAAGTAGTACTATTTGACAAATTCAATGAAACTTTTTTAATTGTTTTTATTTGAATATAAGGCGAAAATATATTTTTTCAAAGAAGTCAATGTATTTATTCTCCTCTTTTATCAGAAATGCCATGAAGAATATCCAAATTTCAAGTAAATAGAAGTCTTCATTGTTATCATGTGAACTTCTGGTGTTTTCCAGTAGAATTCGTAATCAGTACAATCTCCGCCTTCATTTTATCACTTTTCAACTTGTTAATCAATCTAGAGTTCAGTATTACTCCCATCTATGTAAGAAATGGGATAATCGGTAGTAAAATCTATTGAAAGATACAAATTTCACTCAGCAAACGATCATATACAGAATGGTATTCGAAACCGGAATTGTTCATTGTCAGGGTATTATCTTTTATATTTGAATTTTTTTGATGTTCTGTGTTTTTCATTTTCGCAAGGATTATTTCCACCGTGTTTCGACAGTCTCATTTGTCATCTCCTGGTAATGTCTGGAGTTTATAACCGGACTAAACTTCTTTTAGACTAAACCAGTTCTAAACTTCAGACCTCACTAGAAGACGGCAAATGAGACTTTGCCAGAACACTGTTGAAATAATCCTTGTGAAGATCAAAACACTTGTTCACAAAAAGGATTTGAAGTTTTAATAACTTCTAATTATTATATGCGAGCGCCTTCGCCAGCAGGCTGTGCTATCATTTTCAAGGCTTTACTCAAACTGAACGTTTTATCCTCTTGTTTGTTCATTTATACGGTTAGAACGCCTTAGGGCAGGCATTTGCCCTCTCCTTCCATCCAGATATCCGGATTTTGTATTCTGTAGTATATTGAATGTTGGGTCTTGTTGTGTAATAATTTCTATTTGTTCCTCGATAAGTGAATGTATGTTTAGGTTTTCCTAGATGTCCATACGGTTTCCTTTATTGACTTGTTTCATGGGTTTGATATTTTCTGTTTGGAGAAAGTTATGTTTGTTGTATATAGCTTGTGTTGCGAGGTTTGATTCATATGTCATTGGGTTTATTTATGCTTTTTTGTGCTCGTTGTTCCTTTGGATCAGTTTTTTCTTGGTTTGACTGATATAGAATTTGTTACATTGTATGCTAGTCACATACACTACATTTTGGTTTTTGTCTTCTTCTTTCTCATAGCTGTTTATTTCTTGTGTTATTTTCGTGTTCGGCTTGTAAGTGGTGATGATGTTCAAAGGTTTGATGAAGATTATTAATTTTTTAGATTGTTGACCTATGTATGTGAATGCAGTCCATCGTTGTGTTGTTTTATGTGTTGGAGTAGTTTGATCCTTGTTCTGTATTTTTGTATTCTATTTTCTAATTTATCTATTGTATCTTGGGTGTATCCGTTTTCGTTTGCTACTTTGTATATAATTTTCCTTTCCTTGTTCCGGGCTTCATTATGAAGTGGTATCTTTAGGAAATGCGTGAAACAATATTTGGGTACAGAAGGCCAAAATAGTGTACTCTCATAAAAGAGATTCCAAGCTTTCGACAATCATCATCAGGAATGCTAAAATATGGTAAAAAAAGGTTAGATCCATAAAGAGAACACAACATATCTACGCGTAAAGACAATAAAAAAACCGCAGGACGTTATGCAACAAACAATATTTCACATAATAAAATGATACTCAATGTTTTTCAAAACTACCTGTTGTTCCTTGATGTGGAAATATCAAAATTGGAGTTGACTATTGACAATTGATTAATTCGTACATGTTACCCGATCATAGCAGTGTTACCACTTAACTTGGGTGTTGGTGTTGCATAACTGTGGCTACCACATACGTGGATATGATTAGGCTTCAATGATAATTTAACATCTGACTTGAAAATTGAATTACGTAAGAAAATTGGTGAAAAATGAATTGTGTGAAGTACATCAATAATTGGCAAACTATCAGATTGATACGTGGAAGATTAAATCTGTGAACTGAACATTGAGGGAGAATATCTGATGATTACCTCTCACTTCAAGATTATCTATGCAAATTAAGTAAGAGTAAATTTCAATCAAGTGATTCAAGTCTGTTTTTTATTCAAGGAATCATTTGAATGTGCTTCATGTACTATTTTCCAAAAAAGCCTCTTAGCAGTGTTTCATTTACGAATATGAAATTTCAACCGAATTATAATCCATGCAGTGTCCTTCCCTAGAGACATGTTTACTAAAAGCACACCTCTCTATGGGCAAACTACTGTCACTCTTGTGGTCTGTAATTCGATAATTCAACAATCTGGACATTTGTCCTATGTATTTTTCATCACGGCTCTGACACAGTATACAGTAACCCACATCCGAGTAGTTGATGCAAACGTTAAACCACTCAATGGATTATTTTCAAAATTGAAAAAGAATTGCACCAAAGGAATAGCCAATCAAACAGTGATTTTCTTTGAAGTTTCCCCCTTTTATTTTTTGAACGGGTCGACTAAAAAAAATTGGAATAATGAAATTATTGTATGAATACTTTATTATGAAGTGAAATTAACAGATGAAACTTTCGAAATGGCGATTGGGCGCCATCTGGGAAACAAAAATTAAATGGAAAAGGAGTCTTGTGACACATCGTTTTGAGGTTCCTGACAAATGCTTTACAACGCTAGAATATATTGTCAATATTTGCGGAACTTTTAATAATTGCCTGAATACATTGACAATTAACTACATCATATGAGGTAATAAGCTTGAGGTCAGTTCAGAAGATGCTCGAAATGGTTTCTTTAAACTTTTTGACATATGAACAGCCTATCTGATATTTTACGCCAAAGATTTTCGAACACAGTAACGTCAATATCTCTACAAATATTTATCACTCTCTGCTGTATATTCAATATTGAAGCAGGTTCAGTTTCGCACACCTTTTGCTTCAAATAGCCCCACGAAAAAAAGTCCAACGGTATCGAATCTGGCGAGCGGGCTGGCCAATCTGTAGGTCATCGACGGTCAATCTAACGACCGGCAAAAGTAGTATTCAAATAGTTTCCTACTTGCCTGGAGTTATGTGATGGTGCTCCATCTTGTTTGAATACAATATCCACATCGAATTCATTAGGATTCGCTTCGTCGATTTTAGTGATGAGAGGGTAAACAGTAGTTTCCAGCATATTCAAATACAGTTTCCCTGTTGAATTTTGATCAATAAATAGAGGTTCTACAATATCGTTTCCCAATATTCCTGCCCAAGCGTTAATTTTTTCTGGATATTGGGTAAGTGTTTCCCGGAAAACGTAAGGGTTGGTGTCACTCCAATAACGGCAATTTCGTCTATGAACAATGACGTTTGAAAAAAGTACATTCGTCACTAAAACGAATAAGGTGGAAATAGGTAGGAAACCTTGCGAAGGTTTCCGTCATGATTTCGCAGAATTCTGTTCTTCGATCAGGGTCATCTTCAGTTAATTGGTGTACCATCTCAATTTTATACGGATGATATCTATACCTCTTCAAAAGTCTTCACACAGTAAAAGAAGACACCTCAGAAACATTCGCGACGGAATAAGTAGATTGTTCAGGATTTACTACCATCTCACCAATTAGTTGGACTAGCTGTTCTTCCGGAATGGATGAATGACCTGGGGGCTTTTTGTTATGTACACTACTGGTAGTTGTGAATTTGGATACAAGTTCCCCCAAATATTTTCTACAGATAGTACGATTCGGAAAACCTTCATTGAAAATCCTTTCGGTCTCGTGAAAGTTATGCGTCGCACCGTAAATGAAAATCGCTTAAATTTTTTCTTTCAATGGACGAGAATTAACCATTTTGGAGATTATTGACGTGGTACCTTTCTACTAGTAAAACCGAAAATTAATTGAGAATATTCTAACTGAACAATAATGTTCATTGTCGTACTGACATTTTTTGTCGTTTTTATAAACAAAAACTAACTTAACAAACCTTATCGGGTTGTTGGAATTGCCATATGGCTGATAAAAAGGAATATTTCTAGAAATATCGATATTAATGGGTTTGTCATCAGGAAATTATTAAATGTTCCGCTATTTTGTAGTAGGTGAAGAATCTATACATACATTGACAACATTTATTAATGAAATTGAATATCAATCAGAACTATCACTGGATAGGTTAATATGCAGATGATCATATCCTGATAGAGATAACGAATACATGGTTTCCGGAATATTTCCAAACACCAATATGGAAAATCTACTCTGAACTCCCACACACGCCTGCTGAGATTAACATCACCTCATAATCCTTCAGTTGATATAGCTTCTCGATGAAAAAACATCGGAGATGGATTGATCTGATTAGAATTAATGAGATTTTGATAGCAATTCGTCATCCAAGCCTCCCGACTGTACTCGTAATAAGCGTTCGTTCAGATTACGGGCGAAGTAAGCCTATCCTACATGTCTAGTATTAATAATAAAAAAAAACAGCTGTCATCGCTCTCAAGATCCGAACGTGATTAGGTTTTTTGGGATGGTTTATTTTTATGTCTTTGAAACGTCTTCGGCGGTCTGCAAGATATTAAAGCAACGCCCACATGGCCATTATGGACTCATCAGCATTTATATTTCTTAATGCAGATGCCAAGGATAAAACAGCTCTACTGTGGAGCTTTCGATTGAAATTTTTGCATTCGATTTTTTCGTATGGAGTGTGTCGTGAGGACAACAGGACACACAGCTATATGATATGAGGTATACAGGAAAAAATTGCCTTGAAAAAGGAAGTGAAAAATAAAATCTGTTTGACCTGAAAATTAATAAAAACTCGTCAATGACGCTAGTTTGGTTATAATGTAATCTTCATGGACTTCATTTTTGTATTTTTCAGACTTTCAAACAGCAAAACACCAAAGTTTCAACTGAATCAAATGAACAAAATTTTCAAAGTTTCATCTCCATCAAACGTTTAACATGAATCTTTATATCGACTTTTTTATTTATGAATCAATTGAAACACATCACACACTGAGTATTGGGTGAAGTTCACCACAATATACTAGTGTTGAATCGTTTTCGAAACGTGATTAAACGTTCAGAAACACAGACAAACAGACAATCTGACAAACGAACGAATAGTCGAATATATTAACGAACGGAAATATTGACAATCTAAACACAAAGAAACCCTTTCTGGCAATTATAACTTGTAGATTGTAACATAACCGTTATTCAAATTTCTATTTTATATTTTCACTATCTACAGCAGTACTCCCAGTAAATCATAATAAGAATGCTGACACCTACCCCAAAGTCCATATTGTTTATTCTGATTACTTTCATTCATGTTGCGGTTTGGTCTGCAAATAGACGTCAATTAGTACTCTTCTTATTTTGTTCATTCATAGAGTTCATTTTCCTAGTGTAATGTAAAGTAGAGTGAGAAGTGAGGTAAGAGGGATATCTATTTTCAGTAATATTATACATAGAATTGGTGGGCTTTGTGTATTTGTCTAATGGAACAGAACAGGTGGTAGCATCGCCTGAACTTTGAATTGATACCGATTCTATGTGTGGAGGATGGAATTCAGAAAAGGTTTTTTTGTGTGTCTGGCTTCGTATGAAAAACATGTAGTAATGATTTTGGTAAAATTATTATGAATCATCCGTAGGGACAAATTCCATCTTTTGAGGTATTTGCAGATATCAATTCAGAAATGAAATATATAGAATCATATTTCAAAATTGTTGACTTCAACCAATCGTAGTGTCATAAAAAGTGTACGAGCATAAAACGCATATAAGCTTAAGTAAAGTGGACACAACGATGAGACTACCACTGGAGACTGCCAGAGTCCCGGATCTCAAGAATCAGAGAGGTAAATTTGGAGGAGTAAAAAACAACAGTCTTCAGATTCCTCGATGCTTTCTGGAAATAGGATTTCGACCAAAAGTTGTGAGGTTCAGTGCATTGTGGTTGGGGATGCAAAACCCTATTATAAATCTCATGTTAACCGTATTCCTTGTTTCATTAGTATTTTTGAAATGCCTCCTATACCAGTGTAACCAAGTTGGTCTACAGTGACAGGTGTTGAAAAGGGGCACAGTATTTGTAAAAACTTCTGTAGATGACGTCCGCATGAGAGCTTTCAATTTGGTAACCCTTTTCAGCACTTATGATAATTGAACTCCTATAGAAAATCAAGAACCGACCTACACCCTTGCCTTCGCAAATCTAGAACTAGTCATTCCAACTGGGCAAATGTTTCGTTTTCTTGCTCAATAAATAGATAGACTTTATTGGCTATTTCACACAGTGGTTTACAGCACGTCACATAGTACAAAAAATATTGAGAGACAATATATAAAAACGTAAAAACAATCTGGTCATTCACAAAAACATTTTTTTCAATTACATTAAAAAGAATAATTCCAAAATTCTTCTACACTATAAAAACAATTTTTTAGGAGTAGACTTTTCACATAAGCCTTAAAATCTCTATCATTCAGGGAACGCACTTCTGAGCTCAACTTGTTATAAAGTTTCAAATTGAGGGAATTTGATTTCCACTTATTTAGCCTAAACCGTTTTAGTGCTATTTGGTTTGCTAATCTCGTGTCGTATTTGTGAAGATCTGACAAAACAGTATAGTTTCCTTTGTTTGAGTGTATTTCACAAAGGGTTTGATATATGTAAAACCATGGTAGTGTCATTATTTTCATGTCAGTAAAGAGGGAACGACAGTGTTCTCTCAGTCCGACTCCAGCCAGAAGACCAATAACTTTCTTCTGTGATCTGAAGATGTTTAGCGCATTGATGTTCAGTTTTTGAGTATGATAGTGCCAGCTGAGAGTGTAATCGTTTGTAATTCCAATAAGTTTACAGTGTTCTCCTGATGTGTATTCATTGTTACTGGATATAATCAGTTGTTGCGTTTTTTAATTATTTAGTTGTAGGGAGTTTGCAGAAAACCAATTTATAGCCAGGTCATTCGAATTGTCAGCAAGAATTTTGAGGCTATAAAAATCTGACGAACTATTGATAAGTGACGTATCGTCAGCGAAAACTGTTAGATACATCCTATACCAAATGCTGACAAATGTCATTTATGTAAATGATAAAAAGCAAAGGACCAAGGACCGATCCCTGTGGAACTCCATATTTCACTGTCCTGAGCTTGAATGTAGTATTTTTCATTTTGACCAGTTATTGCTTATTTGTTTAATACGATGACATCAATTTGTGTGGTGTTCCTCTAACCCCATAATAAGATAACTCACAGGCAGACACTATCAGACAAAAAACAAAGCAGGATCTTAGATGAACAAACAAACAGACAAACAAAATGGAAGTAAATATTCAAAATAACTGAAGGTGAATATAATTCACCTTGCAAATGATGCAAATGCAAATGATGGAACAATAATTTGCTTTGATCTCTACAAATAGCTTATGCTCTAGTTTGCTATGCTGCTGCTGCACGTAACTTCTAAATTTCAAATTTTGAAAGAAATTGTTTTCCAAACATTATAAAATGCAGATATCATATCACGTGAATGTATGAATGATGAAACATTGAGACGTGTCAGAATATTTCAATAGTATGGTTCTTGTTGAATAAAGAAGTGAGGTGATATTTTGGACTGGCTTAAAATATTCTCAATCATTAGGTGCTAAACTATCAATACCAATACACACTATTATTTCTGTTTGGTTCCACTCGGTATCACTTCCTGTCACTTTATGTAAGGCAACCAATGAATACATTTTTATTTTTATTCGTTTCTTACTAGTATTGAGAAGAATATACTATTCAAATAAATAAACCAGTGAAGTATGCAGGGTGTCCTTGTACTTTTTTTCCCTCTGGGGAATGTATAGATGGGGTTAAAATATCACCAGTACTTCATATAACTTTTGTTATAAAAATCCTTCGTTACCAAGTTACGGGTCCTCAAAGTTACAAAAAAATGTTTTTTTTTGATAACTTTAACCAAAATGAACCAAATTTCGGTGATTGACTAAACAAATGATGCGCTTTGATGCGCTTTCATGCAGGAGTCAGTTTTTGTGCCACAAAGTCGCTGAACTTTTATGCTTTCTCTATTCATTTGATTCAATTTATTATTTCATTATTCTATTTGCTATCTTTGAATTTTGCTTTGAAGCAAACTGTTGAATTATATTTCATATTATAGAATAGTCATTATTACATACACACTGAATCTCGCCCTAACTGCATAAACAAAATGTATTAATTGGTACTAAAGATATTCATTTAATTATTATTATTATTATTGAAGCAGGAATGGACTACACCCAATGGTCCACATCCCAAAACTTCGAAATGACAGATATTTTTCAATATTTAAGAAAAAATCGGGTTATTTAGACAATTTTCTGAATAAAACCACTTGTGTGAAAAATTAAACGGAGCAACGTTTTTTGTTAAAATTGCACTTTTTTTCGACGAAATTCAACCTGGGGTGTCTACCGTTATTCAAAAAGAATAGTTTTGAATGAAAATGAGAAAGATTGGTGAAATGTTCATAACGAATTTTTATAATGCAAACTTAATAAGATTCATAGTGTAAATATCAATCGCAAATCTCAAGTGCGAACAAAAATGAAAAATCTGCTACAAAAACTACTCGATATGATCCCCTTCTCTCTCAATACATTTTCATAGTCTGCGAAATCACCCTCTCTGTTCTTGAAATGGCATTCCAGGGTCGTTTCATGCTATGTAATGCGATTCTATTCAATAAAGCATTGCTTCTGTGGAAAGGTGTAGCGTCAGCAAGGCTTTTCAGATGTCCTCACAGAGAGAAATTCAATAGATTCAAATCCGGGAACCACGATGGCCATGTATATGGTCCACCTCTACCAATCCATCTATTGTTGAAAGTATGGTTCAGATGGTCCCGCGTAATCAAACTAAAACGAGGAGGAGCGGCACCATGCATAAACCACATATCTATTTGGGTTTGCAATGTAACATGTTTCAAACTTCAATTCAAATCGTTCTGAAGGAACTCCAAATAACGATCGCCATTCAATCGGTCAAGTAGAACGGATGGTCACATAAGGTGATTTTCTATGATACCAGGCCAAACATTCACGTTAAAATTCCGTTAGCTTGCAATATTCCATGGGGATTTTTTTTGGCCATATGTGGATATTACGAGAGTTGATAACTACATCTCTACTGAAACCTGTTTTATCAGTGAATTAAACTCGATGAATATGTTATATCATCTCTTTGCTTATTCATGAACCAATTGACATTCTAGTCGTGCTGGAATATCTTCGGGTACCTTCTGGATGTGATATGGATGGAACAGTTATTCCCTAACTGTTATATGAATAGTGGACTTGGATGTATCGAACTGCTCTGATAAATTTCTGATGCTCATTGAAGGATCATCAGCGACAGCTTCCAAAATATTTTCCTCCAATACAACGGTACGCACAGCTCTGGGAGAGCCCTACCACCTCGTTTTGGCAAAACTGTACCTACAATAATATCGAAATAAAACAACATGCTCCAATTCACAAGTCTATGATGAAAAAATTGTAGGATTTTAACAGTATTTTGTGAGCAGATTACGGAAAAAATAGTGAAAAAATTTTATCACCTATAGATAAGTCACAAATTTCACCTGAAATTTTAGGGTCTAGACCTCAAGAAAGACATATGTTAGCCTCCGGTGTTTCATTTTCATGGTATCGATTTAGAGAAAGGAAATTCGTCCCTTTTTTTACACAAGAGGGTGACCTAGTTTTCTGCAACAATGTATATACCCGGCGTCATGGAAATGTTCAACATAACGTATGAACCAGAGAAATGGAGACTTTTCAACGATTCATCAAAAAGAAATTTGAAAGCTTTACTTCTTCACAATGGAAACCAATATGCTTCTGTGCCTGTTGGGCACTCAGTCCATTTGAAAGAATGCTTCAAAAATCTTGAATTTCTTCTTAATAAGCTGATCATAAGTGGGCCATTTGTGGAGACTTGAAAGTTATTTCAGTGTTACTAGGTCAACAAAGTGGTTACACTAAGTTTCCATGTTTCCTATGTGAATGGGATAGCCGTGACAGAAAACAACACTATGTCAAGCAGGTGTCGCCAATAAGAAAGGATCTCATTCCTGGAGTTGAAAATGTTGAAAAACAAAGTTTAGTGGATCCTAAAAAAATCTTACTTCCACCACTCCATATCAAATTGGGGCTAATGAAATAGTTTGTGAAAGCATTAGACAAAAATGGTGATTGTTTCAAGTATCTTTTTGAAAAGTTTCCTGGTCTATCCGATGCTGAACTAAAAGAAGGAGTCTTCGTTGGGCCTAACATAAGAAAACTTTTGAAAGATGAAAGCTTTGTCACTAAAATGGAAATGAAAGCAAAAACTGCCTGAAATTCATTTAAACTTGTTAAAACAGGCTTTTTTGGAAACAAAAAAGACCCAAACTACAAAACTTTGGATGCTGAATTGATACAAAACTACAAAATGTTGGGCTGCAATATGAGTGTCAAAGTCCATTTCCTTGACTCACATCTGGACTACTTTTCCGGAAATCTAGAGGCTGTAAGTGAGGAACAAGGAGAATGGTTTCATCAAGACATAAAAGGAATGGAACGCATATACCAAGGTCGGCGTAATGTTAACATGATGGGAGATTACTGTTGGATGTTAAAAAGGGAAAATTCACAAGAACACAGCAGAAAAAGT
>WOGO01002831.1:0-15186 GCA_015342085.1 Leptinotarsa defecta | reverse complement strand
ATGGCACATAATTCATGATAGCACCATATCAATCATAAAGTAAAACTTACTGCAAAATAAATAATGAAATATGTAAATATTGAGAGAATGAAAAAAACATTTGTTATATTGATATAGTAAAATATTTCAATTCAAGTAGAAAATTTTGTGAACGGATTTAACCTAATTCTGGCACGAAATAGCAAGTTTTTTACAATTTTGTAACGAACACAGAATATGATATTTAAAACAAGCACCACCATTATCTATGCATAACATAGTTCATCTCAAAGAAAAGAAAATAATATTCGAGATCAGAGTCAATCTTTCTAACAAGCCTGAAAAAGAGTAAGAACAGAATGCATTCGAGATATTTGAATCCCAAGTGTAAATTTCAATGCTTCTAAATTATTACTTCGATGTTCTAGGTATCATATTACTATATCTGCATGCAAAAACATGAATGGAAACGCAAAAAACTGAATGAAATCCGATAACCGCTATCGATAAGCTCTAGACTTCTTACATAACTACGCATTTATCTTTAGCCACTCGACTGTTGGTTTTACCTCCGACCTGGAGACTGACGTTGCGAGACTTTTCTAAATTGAGCAGTTCCTGGAACAACTGTTTGACATTGTGGTTGGTCTTGGCGGACGTTTCCATAAAACTAACTCCCCATTCTGCTGCCTGTGCTTGGCCCTCTGAGGTGCTCACCTGAGAATTCAATATTGATGTTTTGATGAATTTTGGAGACTAAACTATGAGAAATCGAGATTTTTACTGTTTATCAGATATGATCCACAAAAAAAAAATTCAAAACGTAGTAACTCAAATTGGTAAACTGGGATAAAAAAAAATCGTCAAAGGTAAGAGTACCTGTTAACCATTGTAAATAACCACAATTGAAATATTAAAAGTTGGCACAAAAAAATAGTACACATGCAACATCAATAATACATCTTTCTTAAATACTTTTATATAGAACCCTTTTCTTCTACAAGTGAATCACAAAGACAAAATAGTTAACATTTGCATTTAATCAGTGAAAGCTTGACAGTTTAATATTGTTATTGTGAAGATTTTGCGATTGAAGACTTTATACTGCACAAATTTTATTGAATAATTGATAAAAGTGTTGACGACTTTTATGCAATAGACCCAGAATCGTTAAATTGGGTTACTACTTAATAGGTTTCAAAAACAAAAGCAATTTTTTATCAGAAACTTAGATCTTTCAGAGCAGTAACCATGTCATATTTTTTTATTACTTCATCGACTTATATTGGATGGACAAATAGAATGTACTCTTCTAGTAACTGAGAATGAAATTATGTGGTTTCAGTTCTTAAAACTACTATCAAAATGTAGAAAGTTGGAAATAAAAGCTGACCAGTTTCTGAATGTTTGGAAAAGAGTTTAAGAGTCAGTTTAAGTTTCACAGTACATATATTGGGCAATAAGGTCTCACCTCTCTCAACTCGGCGCTCTCATCACACTTGTTCCCTGTCAGCATGATGGGAATCTGACTCAGATCTGGCCCCTTGAGTTCACGAATGACATCAAAGATTGGTCGCAGTTCTTCAAGGCTCTGACGACTGCACACTGAGTATACCAAGATAAACGCATGGCCCTTGCTGATGGACAACCGTTGCATGGCTGGAAATTGGTGGGAACCAGTTGTGTCCGTAATTTGGAGAGTACATATATTTTTGTTGCAACTTATCACCTGAAATCATTCCGGTTCGTCTCAGGGCGATGAGTAGAGTATTTTGGTATGATAGTAATTTATGAAATGTGTAATGATGAAGCCCTAGGGAAGTCATCAGTACATTAGGTCTATTACAATGTAACTTGTAAAATATAATATTTCATTTGTTTTTTGAAAAAAGAAAAAGTTTCCACAGATCTAATATTAGCGAATTATATTATTTCTAGTTTTTCAAAAACACAAAAATGGTTCTCAATTTTCAATAATGTTGATAAAACGTTTGTGAATTACTGACCATGTGCAGTAACTAATTTATTTTGAAAGGTTTTCGAAACATTTCTAGAAAACTAACTTATGTTCATATCTACAGATATTAGTATGTTTTTTTATATTAATTCAAAATAAATCAAGTATAGTTTTAAACTTACATAATATCAACAATTCAATATGAGATAAGAATTTTGCTTTATTTGAAACATGTTTTGATTTGTCACAATAAATTGTGGCATCAAAAAAATTAAGACATATTTTTGAAAAGCCATTTCAAAAGTAAAGGAACTTTGCAGAATACTCCAGAGATTGGCATTCAAACTTTTTCTAAGAATTCGAATCAAAAGGGGACTATATTTTCATTCATGAAACAATGAAATGAAATAATAAAAATACTTGATACAAATAGAATTTTCATATTTAGAAGATTTTACCAAAACATTTAATACAAATAAGCAGGTGTCCAATGTGCACTGTTGGAATGTTTGTTGGATATAGTACACCATTTATTTCATATAAAAATGTAAGGTGCCATTCTTTGATGATGATTATAATGACCAGCAGCTTTATCTCTACGTTTTGTAATAGACCTTTTCATCTACTATACAATTACTTTATTGATTGTCAAATAACAGAGATATTGCTTGTGAAAGACATTGTAGGACCCCCTGTATAGTTTAAATTTCTATCGATGCAAAAAAAAACGCCTGATTACATGAAAACAAGCCCTAACAAAAAATAAAAAAGTTTTACTCACCCATAAGACAAACATCAAGCCAAAAAATATGCATACTAAGTAACAAAATCGAGCAACAAAAACTGAAAATAAAACTGGGCATTCACGAGCAAAACTTCTTTACACATCTGCCTTACTTGTCGGTATGTATCTTCTATGGTCGGTATGTAGCTTTCTCGAAAGGTACCTTTGACAAACCTCAATACCAGGGAGCTTTTGCCAACCCCTCCTGCCCCGAATACGACTACTCTGTAATCGTTACTTTGTTCAGGCATACTTGTTCCTTTAATATAGTTCTATTTGTGAAAACAGCAGATTCCAAAATAAAGAGGTTATATTACATCTTTTGAACACAAGAAAACTCTTTTGTGTGCATTCCTCGAAAGGTGTCTTAAAACAACTCGAACTTAAATGTAACCGGTCGAGATTTTTTTTATTTTTGTATAATTGTAATGAAAGTTCATTGAAACAACATCGTTAAAAAACTGAAAAATTTGTATTGATTTTGCTTTCGGCCATCTATTGGAAGTTGATTGAAGTATAGGACAATGACACTAGAGAAAAATACGAAACCTATGTTACCTACTATTCAAAAGAAACACATCTTGAAATATCAGGTACAAGTTATGTATTTATTCGACCAAAAATTTGGGGATTGAGAAAAATAGTCATACGTAAAGAAAAATGTCATATATCTGTAAAATGTTTTGAATATCACTTAACATAAAAAATATGTCCATACGTTAACAGTTTTCTTTTCAACGCTGCATGATATGAACATAACACATTTTGTTCAAGAGTCATATATTTCATTGTCATGTTTTATTCAAAAGTGTCAAAAAAAAAGGGAACGTTGATCAAAGTGACTTTTGTATATTTTCTTCCTATAGTTTATATAACTCTAAATGAGCATGAACAAGGTATGGGAAATACTTCATCTAGCTACGAGATCTGTAAAACATATTAGTAAGAAGTTAAACCGTGAAACAAAATCAAAAACCTGTCAGCTGTCGTTTAAAAATCTGTGATTTGTGCTTCACGTTTGCGAACATATTTGATTTTGACTATTCATCGGTTTTCCACAATAATCGAATAAAGAAAATTCATCATGAATTCACAATTAGAAAACTCAAAATACAGTAAACCCCAAAAGAATAAACTCTTTGGATCGGTATTTCCTACAGAAATTGTATTCAACTACGAATTATTACGAATTATGAGTTTTGTGGTAGATGATCAACAAAGCCACAGTTCTCTGAACAAAGCTTCGAAAGCAGTATGCATTGAAAACTGATGATATCCAATTCGCTTTTGTATTGTCAAAAACTCTGGGCGCGAGGAATGAGATTGAACAACTTTGTACACATGTTGGTAGATGGTGCAAGACTCAAAATCTGTCGCGGATGTTTTGTTTAGATCTTCAATTTATGGACTGTAATTTTAAAAAATCTTCCACCTGATATCGATTCATTCCCAAATGTAAACAACATTGAAAATTCAAGTGCTAGCTTGACAATGTCGAGCTAATTCACAGAACTTAAGTTCTGTGAGCTAATTCCATCATGAACTCTGTGAAGTAACCAGAGACGTCATAACATGGATTGAAGAGATAACATTGACGCTATAACTAAAAATAGATGGAGATACGTCTTGGCATTTACGTCACTTATATGTTAACGCCGTATACGTCACGATGTTTTAAGTGTTGTATCTTTCCATTGGGAAAATTTTGGCATTTGTCTTTGTCACAGTACTGTGATATAGCAACAGCAAAGCAGTGGCTGTGAATAGCGGCTAAGATATTGTTATCCGCAGGTGGAATATATCTAGAACTGACGTCACTTCCAGCCCATATTATCATGTCTTTGGTAGTAACCAAAAAATATGGTGTTCAAGATATGAAAAATTCATCCCTACTTCCATATGCCTTTTCAAGTATTTTTGTTCATTCCAGTCTTTTGAGTCACTTATGAGAAATTCGAAATTTTTGCCACTACCAGAGGGGTAGATACATAGTGAGTGTCTGCTTGTTCCTTCACTGCATACTTCATTATGGCTCATACCTCTATTCAACCTCGACCAAATAAATCCAACTTTTTCATGAAGCGATTACTTTTTTTAGTAGTGATTTTTTAGGTCAGCTGACAAAAGTGAAGCTCAGCCAGATGCTGAAGACCAGATCCAGTCAGCTTATGTGCTCTACTACCAGAGCCTGCTAATGAGGACATGATCGGAGGTCAGTCGTTTCTATGGCATATTATACAGAAAATTTTCCAGTTGAAAGGCCAATATTGAGGTTGTAGGTTATTCAAGATGCAACATTCCTACCTCAATGACCGCAGCAATCTTTCCATATGAGGCATCTGTAAGACTTTATACCTGACGACATATTTGATTCAGCCATGCAGGACTTTTTCGCCTCTAGGTTGGGTGGATCATTGGATCTGAGCATTTACTGATCTGCTCCGGGGGAGTTTCTTTTCTAACACCCTGCTCTTGACAAGGCGATAAATCACTTTCTGCATACCTAGCCTCCTAGGTTTAATAGTTGAAACTGGAACCTGTGGCATGAAGTGAAACTATCAACACTTTTTGCACGCCAAACAAAGTACTGTCAGACAGAGACAGTATTTTGTTCTGGCGTTTGAAAAATGTAATCATTAATGCAAGTGTAGCATACTTTTGTTATTCACCGTATACTTATAACTACAGAAAGTATTCTGAGAATTGTTGTATCATACAACAATATGGGATGTTTGAAATAAATACTAAATTTTTCACTTCTTGATTACCTCAAATAGAAGAGCCACTTGAAAATAATTTTTACTCAGCTGCTTAAGGAAATAAACTATAGGTTTTTTTCAATAGAATCAAAAGTTGAAGAACTAAAAAGTTTTTGCTCTTGATCCGGTCTTACAGGAAGTACGATTGGAGTCACTAAGTCGACGTCTCTCTCGTCAGTAGACTAGGGTCCATGAAGGGTACCACGAGTAGCTAGGATGGGTTTCCAGATTATAAAAGGGCAAAAAAGTGTAAAGGGATACAAACCTGCAGAATTTTAGTACTGAATTTTTAGCTTTTGAATTAGAAATGTCTGCAATACTCATCCTGCATTGCAGGATGAGTATTGCAGACACAGAATATGGAACCAATATGAAGTCTGGCTACTTGCACTCAACAATACACGACAGCCCAATTAACCCAACCAATAAGAACGGAATTACCCCTACCACCCATAGAATAAAACTGGAGACTTAACCCCTCAATAAAATTCCCAATTCTTAACCAACTGTTGACAATAATAAACAATCACAGATGAACAATTGATAAATAAAACATCTCTCGAAATATACAATTTACTTTATTGAGTAATCATAAATAAGTTATATCTCTCTTCTTACAAAATGTATCCCATTTTGTTTATAAACCTCTATTCAGTATCAAAAGTCATAAAAATATTGCCATATATATAAGAGTCTAGACATATTCGAGATCACTTATACTAAATTTTGTGTGCAGTATTTTTTTCAAACTTGGGAAGGGAATGTCAACACATAAACAGAATATTTAATAAAAATCGCATTGAGTGAACTATAAATACTTTCAATAGCGTTAAATCACCTATATCCTCAACTAAAATTTGTATGTACAACTTAAATAATATATAAATCACAATTTATGCACGAATATATAAACACAGTATCCAAAGAGTATTCGACTAATGTACAAAGTGTGCTGGAAACAACTGAAATTACTGTTCTGACCTGTTGTTACTCTCAGAAAATATAAGACAGAGTATTACTTATTATTCAGACTATTACGCTCACCTAGTTGTGGTTTTAGAAATTTGGAAAAATAGTTTTCATTAATTTGAAATTCTTTTGTTGGATATTCAATTACTATGATGACATAATGGCGATAGTGTAAATTGACACGTTTTGAAACTTTCGATTGATAGCTTTATGTTAACCTCACTTTCTTCAATGATGTTATTAGGAAATTCTGACTTCGAACTCAAAATTTAGACGTTCCATTATTATAATCCAACTTAATCTCTTAATCTAACCTGACATATTTACATTATTTCTAATTTGGAGTAGGAACTTTCGAGTTAAATGTTGGAAAATCATGAATCAAAAAAATAATTACTATGGCCGTTTTATACTTTCTTATGTTTCAAATAAGATATATGTATTGTCAGATTTGAAAAGTGTCATTTAACATAAAACACCCTTCAATTGCTCAATTGACAGATTTGAAAAGTATCAATTAAACAGATAAACTATCAATTCACAAATTTTATTTCTATATTGACAGAATTGCTTGAAATCTGTCAATTGAGACTTTTTAGTTTGTCAATTGACAGATGTTAAAGGTGTCACTTAACAGATAACACTTTTCAATGGGTCAATTGACAGATTTGAAAAGCATCAATCAACAGATACACCATCAAAATACAATTTTTATTTTATATTGCCAGAATTGTTTAAAATATATTAATTGGCACTTTTTAATTTTCCATTGACATATTTGAGGAGTATCATTCAACAGATAACACCCTTCAATCGGTCAATTGACAAATGAAAATTAACAGGTAACATTCGACAGATTTGAAAAGTGTCAATAACCAGATGAACTATCAATTAACAATTTTTATTTCTATATTGCCAGATTTTCAATTTTTTGAACTGGCATTATTACGTCATAGTGAATGAGATATGTATCTGTTTTATAGAACATCCATTTTCTAAATAAAGTCTTCAAGAAAGACTTAATTGTGAGATTTTTGCTTGACAGTTCTGCAAATCTCAACACGTGTTTCGCTATACAAAAGCTTCTTCAGGTGTATCAATGCTGTTTAGCGGGTATAGACACGCCTGATGAAGCTATTGTATAACGAAACATGTGTTGTGTTTTGGTGAAACTGTTTAAAATCTCACAACGAAGTGTAGGGGGGTTGATGTAACGTTTACTACTCCACGAACTAACTAATTTATACGGCATGACAATATAAATGACCTGTTTGATGATAGTCGTACAGGTGCTCAGCACCTTTTTTAAAAAAAAAAGTTTTCTATTTTTCTGTCTCACTTTTTTTGTGTGGGATGGTTATAAAATGTTCCAGTTGTAATTAATATCAAAATCCATAAAAGCCACACAAGAACTTTTGGCAAATTAGCTCCCCCACTTGAGCTACTATTTCAACTTTTTCTACAATGACGGTATACGCCTGAAACTCATTTTCAAGACTATAAAAATGATGAATTTTGAAAGGTATCTTATGACCTCCCCCCCTAAAAATCAGTCTTTGTGTATACCAGTTTGAAATGATCATGAAAAATGAGTATTTACGCATTTGTCAATCACTCTGCAAAGTATTGTGAATCTGTGGTCTCATGATCGTTTTCGAACAGTTTGAGAAGTTTTTGTAAGTGAGAAAGTTTCACTACTTTGTTATTTTGAGAAATATTTTCAATAGTGTACAAAAATTCATGAAAAATCCTGATTAACTTGAATGAATTCATTAAATGAGTTTGTTATCTGTAAAACTGCATAATGAAATTGTACAGGTCAGTATTCGAGAAATGAAAAGAGATTTTTGAGAGCACTAAAATCACAGTTTTCGGGAAGATTTTGAATACAAAACATCAGAGTGTTTTCCAAAGAAATTCACGTGATCTAAATATTTACACTTCCAACTCCTCCAGAGTTTTGGATAACCTATTATTGTCGATCCTCCTCCTCTGACTCCTTCTGACGGCATCTGCTCTACGATAGGGCTCGCTCCTGAGCCCCAACAAAATGTCCTCCAAAGCACCATTGTACACTTCGTCTTGCTGAAGTAATTTCTTTTCCTGTACCATTCTTGTTTTTGTTTTAAGTTCATTTATCACAGCATCCTGTTACAATTTCATTTCGTAAATTTTTATCAAAAAGTACTAGATGTGTTTTTTCAAGTGCATTGTACATGGCAGCTAAAGAAAATTAGTCTTTTTTGTCGCTAAGAAGCATGATACAAGTGGGGTTAATTTTGATAAAAGTTATACTGTGATAAGTAGGCTAACCGCTCTTAGTCTTCGAGTATTTTAGCCAGAAAATTTGGCAATTTTGGTGGCTGAAAATATGAAATAACAAAGTGATTTTATTCTGTCTAAATTATAATGGAGGGCTATTCTCATGCCAATGGAAACAACACTTTAGTCACAGTACGCTGTTATTTGAGGTCAGATAGATATTGTTAGTCAAACAAATGTTATTATGACAGACTGGAGGGGTTGTAATTATGCCAAGATAAAACACAGTGTAAAAAAACATAAATGCTCAAATGGTTACAAATGTTGTGTAGAGTTTTGACAAAAAAAAAGAAAAAATATATGCATACTTTTAACCATATAATGATTTTAAATTTCAGGAACGTGCGTGTGGATTTTGAAAGCTAAAATAGAGATTTAGAGTCATCCGTTTAGATCATTAAAACTGTCAGTTGGTTATGATGGTTTCAGAGAACAAAAAAATGGAAATTTTCAATGAGATTGAATAGAATTGAATTATTGGTAACACAATTCCACGTAAGATATACGCACCAGGTTTCTCAAGTTTTGAGAATTCATGCTGGCAAAAATTTTTTACGAATGAAAACTTACAAATTTTAATGATTTATTAGTGAATACTTGCAACTCAATACTCATGATTAGTATATGAATGACAAAACTAGAAATTTCTATTGAAATATGTTTGTGAATTTTGTAATGCGAATTTATAGTGTATTTCAGTTAAAACAAGCCATTCTAGGTGAAAATCATCACCTTGTCAGCCCCCTCCTCCCAATAATAGCTTTTTATGTCAAAAATTCCAACGATAAGCAATGTCAAGAAAAAAAATACTGTTTCAAGTTTTTATCCAATTCCAAACAGTTAGTTCCAAAGTTATGTGCATGATCTACACATTTTTGCAAACAGTTTATTTCGAAGTTAATTTCCTTTCTTCAGAATTTTATCACATTTTCTGTTTTTAAGATGGAAAAGCAGAAAGTCAAAACTCCCTTTTCCCAACAAAAACTGTCATCTCTTAAACCGTACCCCTTTCCCAATTTAAACAAAATTCAACAGCAGAAGTGAATCTTTCAGTGACAGAGTCTCAATCTTAAGAGAGAAATGTTTGTTTCTGTTGATAATTTACGCTTGACAATTTGTGTATTGTTTCAAAAAGATTTCTACCAAACATTTATGTCTTGCAGTACATTTTTATAGCCCACCCTGTATTACATGTGTTTCAACTTCCATTGTTTTTGAATGAGTATATATGAATAATTGAATACCAAATGACTTTCTATATGACAGATTATGTTCCTTGGACTATAGAATTTTGAAATATTGTGTTTGTGAACAATTCTCCATTTAAATTATGAACTTTCAGTTGTATTGGGAGAGAGTAGTTACCAATTTGCCTTCACCAACCACCATCAGTCAGGAATCACCAATCCGAAATGTACCATAACATGCCAAATAACTTCAAGTGATATTTTTTGAAAATAAATTCGAAAATGACTGATAGTTTCAAAAATCATTATACTCTGTCCATCTAAGCAACAGAGTGCTCCAAAACATTATCATGATCTCCTAGACAAGGCTGCTTGTACAGAGTCGCACTAAGGAACGGCCGAAATTTTATTATTTTTTTTTATAATATGCGGCTGGGTATAGAAAAATTTTTTAGGTGGAATGTAGGGACACAAATTAGAAGTTTCTTCAACAGTATCAGTATTTGACATTTTAAAAATTTTAAACTCTAAATGGGCGGAAGGACTTCGGTTGATAGCCACTTGAGCAAAATTGTAATTTTGTTCAATAAACTACAATTATTCTGAAATACCGTAAATGTACGCACCACATGCGTTAAAACGTAACTCACAACTCCGACCCTGTAGTGATATGCCTGAATTGCAGTTAAATCTGATTGGCCAGCATAAGGAGACTTATTTATTTTACCCCCAATAGATGAAAATGTGCGTGGCAATCATGTTTTGATCACGCATCTATCATTGCTTGGATTACTTTGTTGGATGGACAGTGTTTAGTTCTGAATAATTACTTATATATCTGTAGGTATGGACAATATTCACCGAGAACAATTGGAAAAAATAAAGTAGCAATAAGAGATTCCAGCATTGATTTTCGTTTAAAACGTCTGACTTTTTCTAGGTCATTAAAAAATCATTCAAAACTTGACTCTGAAATCCACTGTGAGTTATCTTGGCAAGTTCAACGGTTAGCAAGTGAATTTTCTAGAAAAGCAGGATCTAATATTGAAAAGGATTTATTTACAAAATATATATTTACATTCGTATACTGCAATAGTTGTATACTGTAAATAAATAGAACTAACCTACTGAGTTATTCCTAAAATACAATTGGGGAAAATAAAAAAAATTGTTCAACAACCTCTGCGAAAGAAACTAAAAGATTGACTAATCATGGAATTTTTACCGCTTATAGAGAATTGTGAACATAATTTATTATTTCCTTTTTTAAAAAAGCGAATCACAACAATAACATTCATAAAAGCAACTGAGGAGCGTAAGTGCACTACGGTGAAGCAAAAACTACGGATAATCACCACCTTGCGGACCCAGTTTTTCGCAAGACACAATCATCGTTAAGCGCGCTACTCAATTCACAGATGAGCATGCCTTGGATGGTACATACCTGCTGTTTCTTTTGGTTGATCTTGTTCTTTTTCGCCACTTCTTCGGGTGTTTTGTTGTTGGCGTTCAATGCAGCCAATTCTAACCTTCTTCTCTGTTCATTTTCTTGATCGGCCGTCTGAAAAAAAATTGGACATATTTGATAACAATCTGATGTAAAAATTCACACTGCAAACATTAAAAAGTTTATAATGAGGATTTTTTTGTTGATTTTTTATGAATACACTCTGCAATAGATCATAATTTTTCATGATTTAAAAAAAATTACAAAATATTAATTTTGGCTGAAGAGTCATAAAATTAAATTTGAAGTCATGTTACGGTGACGAATAGAATGCGGGGATGGTTATAGCGGTCGTGTTGTCAGTTCAGGAACTGATCGCGATTTGAGTGTTAAAATTCGATATTTGTGCAGTTATAATTACTTGAAATTTCTGTTATCTGTTTGAAATGTGGCGTCCTTGGACAAGTACTAACAGTAATAACGAGTGTGGAAACAACGCAGACTTTTTCCTTTGTAGTGATTCCAATAGCGATGGTGAACAATGCGAAAAAGAGATACCAGTGAATAAGATTCGGATGCATTTGAATATTGAAATACATAGAGTATGTTTCAACGTATATAAGAATCTATATCTCAAGTTTGGTTTTGAGGAAAACAAACTATTACAAGCAACATCAGATTTGACCGAAATTCCTTTCTCAACTGTATGTAAAATAGTCATGTGATACGGGATTACCAAAACCTTTAGATGTTAATCTAATAATATCATTGAAAAAAACAATATACGACTGTTACAAAAGCAATGAGATTCCTACAACTGAAATCATAAGGAAGAAATTGAATACTTCCGGCCATAACCTGAGTTCCTGCGACAAAACTCTTCAGAATTGGATAAAGAAACTAGGATTTGGATTTGAAATAATAAACAAATGTGAAGCAGTTATGGAAAGGAGAATAATAGTGGAATTGCGTAACAAATACTTAGAACAAATAACTAAATATATACAAGAACAACGGCAAATTTTCTATTTGGACGAAACTTGGTATGACACTCACGACACAGTTACGAAAGGGTGGACTGATGGTTCGGGAATGTGTATGCCTGACATGCCTGCAAACAAGATCGCAACTAATCATTGTGCATTGCGGAGGAAGCATAGGATGGGTTCCAAATTCTTTGAAATTATGTGGAAAAAACTTGAGGACTGAAATGTTGACTATCATAAGAACATGGAAGCTAATATTTTCAAATAATGGTTTGAAAACACAGTTTAAATGGATGTTTTTAAAAATCACCTGAATGAGATGTCAAAAATGATATAGGAATTAAATTCCAAGATACAGGACGGTATGTTCTCATTTACCGGTCTACGGTCTTGAAATTGTTGATACACTACTAGGCAGATTAAAATAGTGGATTTGTACTATCAACATGGAAAATTTGCCATAGCCAGAGTTGACCCTTTCACCGCTCAAGACGAGTATACTTGCCAACGGGTCAACTGCTCCAGAGGAGATAACTCGCCTTTCAACGGTAAATAGGTCCTGAGTGCTGCAGCCATAAATACTCATCAGTATGTTTGACGTATGTCACTCGGAAGGAATCTGTTCAAGTCTGTACCGGCAAACACGGTGGCAACGGTCGCCGCAGTATTAGACGAAACGTCAAGAATAAAAACCTGCTGAAATCTAAAGTGATTACAGTGATGAAGAACAAGGTACCGGATTCAAGTGACAAATTATCAGATGCTGAAGGTTTTATGAGTCAAAATGAAACGCTGGAGAACAAACAGCATATGCTTGACATATACCAACAAAATAGAACAGAAGCTCAGTAGTGAAAATGAAGTTGACATAAGTCATTTCTTCACGAATTTGATGAATCCAGGTCTGACTGGGAAATTCAAGGTATTACAGAACATGATTTTTTTTTTAAAATTTATTTCACACCAGATCCAATGCGAAAAACAGTAGATCACACCAACAAATATTTCGAGTTTTACGTAGTAACAATATTCCAGAACATTCACATTTAAAAAAGTGTAAATCTGTTGATGGCTAAGAGATTTTTCTGCCTACTATGGTACCATACTATAGCACCATGTTTCGAACACTAACATACCTAAACAATTTTTCAAATATTTCATTTTGAGAATTACTGCAAAATATCTCTTTGGCTTATGCTGCTCCAGAACTATTCTAGCTCACAGCGGTTTTTTGACATTCACAGTAAAAGGGTTGAGGGAAGATTTGAACCAAAACTTTACTTGAAGGAGTGATGGCAAACTCATGCAATTTCTTATATGTTGAAAATGTTTCTGGCCAATATTTTGAGATACTTTATGTATGGGACGTTTTAAGAATAGCTTTTTTACTATGCCATTTTGGATGTCACACTCCACATAATTATAAACTCATAGCTTGGACAGTAACTCTGTATACATAAGCTGGTTTTGCAAAAAAATATCACTCACCTTGAATGCTTTGACGAATCGTACCAACAAGGAGAAGAAAGTATTGGCATCAGTCGTTCGGGGAGATTCTGCAAAGAACTCGACGCATTCCCTGAAAGCGTCCTGCGCCATTTTCGCGTCGCTTTTCAACCTTCTTAGTTTATCTTCTGCGTTCGCAAGGAAATCTCTCACAACCAGACTGTGGCTTCCCCTTCCTCTGATCTCCGCTTCCTTCCGCACGGCGTCCATTCCCTTTTCGAGCTCGGCGACGTCGGTATTGATGTTTTCCAAAGAAACTGAAAAGAAACCGGTTTCTTGTTGAAAATACTGAGTCTTGCCTCTACTCAATGTGTTGAATCTCGAAAAAATTCCCTTAAGACTTCTTAAATTGAGTTTTTCCATATGAATTACTTGTTTACTTAGTACTTTGTTCATTTAGTATTTTACTATTAGGTTGTTATGTTTCAAGCCCAATGATAACTTTCTTTAATAAATGGGGTCTATTTAATGTGAACCAGTTTGGTTTTCGCAAGGGATTGTCCACAAGTCAAGCGATTACACAGTTCCTCAGCAACGTGTACAGGGAGTTGGAAGAAGGTAAAAAGACGCTAGGGATTTTCATAGACTTAAGTAAGGCATTTGTTCTGGTAGATCACAAAATTCTCCTAACAAAGCTTGAAATGTATGGAATCAGGGGAATAACCCACAAATGGTTTGGAAGTTACTTAGAGGGTAGATACTATTATGTAGAGGTTAGCAGAAATAAATCAGAATCTAAAAATTATTTCCTGGGGTTCCTCAGGGTTCTATATTAGATCTACTCTCATGCATAATATATGTGAATTATTTTTATAGTGATCCGTTCGGTATGAATGCTGATGCTTTACTGTTTTATTGATAACTCAGGAAAATATTAAAGCCACAGTTAATAAAGCATCTGATGCAATAAAAGGAACCCAAAAGTTGTTCTCAGACAATGGTCTTTTGTTAAATGAAAGAAAAACTGTGCTTTTACGTTTTAATCATTCAAGAACCACTCCACATCACAGTTTACTAGTAGTGTCAATTATTGGATCAATTCAACAAGAAGAGGAGACAAAATTTTTGGGGTTTGGAGATAACAGAAAATCTCAAATGGAACAAGCATATTGATACGATTTAAAAAAAGATATCCTCAATATCTTATTGTAATATTATTCTTATTAATGTACTACCATGTATACTTTCATTGTAACATTTTCTAAGGTATTATAGCTTGGGGAGCATCTAGTGATTGTTCCAGAATACTCAAAATTCAAAAAAGAACCATAAGGTATATAGCAGGAGTTA